>MPNV01001743.1:89052-119865 GCA_013376435.1 Cyclocybe cylindracea | reverse complement strand
CAAGCGAGCCAGCTCCTGGTAGAAGGAGCGGCAGCAAGAAGTCGTCCAAGTGGGTTTTTCGGACGTACTCGCCGTTGACAGCTTGCTCACAGACACTAACCAGGACGAGGAGGTCCGCATTACGATCTCTTTCAGAGAATCGTCATAGTTCATCAACGTGGTCTAAAAGAAGGAGAATCGAGAAGGAGCTTCAACTCATCCCCATACCACCTGCGATTGCGCTGGTCTCGTCGTCGATTGTTGTTTATGTTTTCCTGCCTTCCATTCTGGCCGTATCGGCTTTCGCTCTTTTGCTAACTTATGCGTCGATGGACTCGACATCAGTGAGTGAATTTCTGGTTTCGAGAGTAGCGACTCACTGATGATGGTATATAGGAACACCGAGGAGTCGGCGACGACGACTCGTAGGATCTTCGTCCTAAGACCCGAGTGGTCACGAATTTTAGCAGCCGTTGAGCGGCTTTGGCAGGCCCTTGCGTTCTTATTATTGGCAACTTCGACATGTATCATGTACTGTAATATCTAGTGTAAGAGTAGTGAGATCTCCAGGAACGTTGAAAAATGGGGGGAAAGAATAAAAAATGCGTGCCTCTCATGCTGATCAGAAGTGCATGTGAGTGCGACTTCGAGATGGGCATCGTCCTTCCGAGCCAAGCACAGAGTACGTAGCGTGGCATGTCCTGACCAACAGGAGTCGCACCATGATAACCTAGAAGTTCCTATAATAAGGCCTTGGGGAAGAGATATTAGCGTTCTGACTCGAAATGACCTGGTTCATACCCAAGGCAGGTCATCCGTCCACCTCATCCTGGGTAAAACGGCTTCCAATTTGTTACGGATGACTATCAGGGAGGTTGGTGCTTCCATCGACCCCAGCGGCGTCGGGGATTGTCAACGAATGTCACGTTTCTTTGCTACGTTGGGGCTAATCGAAGGGTTTCTTAGTCATGCATAACGAAATTCTTGAGAAAATCCTCTTGGCTGTCGATACTGCCTGGCGATAATCACGGCGGTAAGAGACGGAACGATACCTAGTCCGAAATGCCTCTGCTCAGGGAAGTGCTGTCTGCGAGGACCAGGTGATCTCAGGCGGACACGATGCGAAGGGGTGATGACAGTCGGACGACGACTTTATTTTCTCACCTCTATAGGGAGATCCGCGACTCGCATCGTCATGAAAACGCTGCTGGGGTATAAGAAGTCAGAGTAAAATCATACTAAAAGGACCAACCAACTTACCTAGCGCAGCCACCAAACCACAACACCACACCACCCTCATCACAATGGCTGGACAGAACCTCAGCTTCGGCGTCCTCCTCCTGCCCAACTTCCAATGGCTCGACGCCTGTGGGCCGGTCGACTACATCAACAATCATTCGCAGGCCCTGCTCAAGTTCCTCCAACAGCCCGACGAGACCATCTCCAAGGGCCCCATTATCACCTGGCACTATATATCGACGGACCTTACGCCTGTCCGCGCGAGCTCGGGCCCTCTCATGATCCCGAGTACCACCTACGCGGACTGCCCTCCGCTGGACTACCTCATCGTCCCGGGCCCGGACCCCACCGTGCCCCTCCCAGAAGCCTGCTCGGCGTTCCTCAGGGCACGCTTCCCCGAGCTGAAGAACTTGCTCCTGGTATGCACCGCCTCGATGGCTGTTGCGCAGACAGGGATCTTGGACGGGCTGCAGGTGTGCACGAACAAGATGGCACTGAAGATGGTTGCGGAGGCGGGGATGCACAATAGGAACGTGAAGTGGGTGAGGGATAGGCGGTGGGTCGTGGATGGGAAGGTATGGAGCTCGGCGGGGGTCACGTCGGGTTTGGATATGGCGGTTGAGTTTGCGAAGGTGATGTTTGACCCTGTGCCGGTAGCTTTGACGAGAGAGATGTTGGAGTATCAGGCGAGGGAGGCTCAGCCGGATCCGTTTGCGTATATCCTTGAGGGGTTCGAGCTTTGAGGAGAGAATAAAATGCATCCAAGGGGAGGGTGATTTGCATGGTTGACCGGCCTATTTTAGGGGCACAAGGAGAGTGGGCTCAATCAGATAAATAGAAAGCAAAGTAATCTAGACGGAGTGGACGAATAAAACGAACTGGTAGAGGAGAATCATCAGAGCGACCCTAATCAAAACCCGACGCGAAACTCACGAAACGACCTGTCCCTCTACAACTCAATTTCCTCCCTTCTTCGTCTTCTTACTCTCCACAAATAGTACTCTTTGTTTCACTGTCAAAATTATTAGTGAGCACCACCGAAAGAAAGTGAGTTGAACACACCCTTCGGGTCATATTTTACAGCGGAAAGTTTAGGGCCCTGCCGTAGCCGCTGAGTCGTGTAGAAATACCCCGTCTGGGCCGTAGAGATGAGGCGAACGATTATTGTCCTACATATAAATAAGAACATGAATAACAGCAAGAATTGCAGGGAACATACCGTGCTTTCGCCTTCGCTGCCATGGTGGTTGGAGGCAAGACCGAGAAACATTCTCGGCACGTGTAGGGTTATTTGGCAGATACCACAGAACACAACAACGCGTCTCCTTGGCGCCACGGCCCTATGATAAATGTTGATGTCGAGAAAAGAATGTAACCGAACTCTATCCTCACTAGTGGGACGGTGAAAAATACCCAGAGCGTACTCTTTGAATTAAGTACATATACGGTGTAAATCGCGAGGAGCTGAGGAGCAGTTGTCCTGTACAGATCAACTCATGGACGGTACGTACGAGGCAAAACTGGTCTTAACATTTAAGACCAAATTTATGGCCGTAGCTTGGACAACTGCCCCAGGTAATGGCGGTTAGTTGAAGCCACTGGGTCGACTCAGTGTCCGGTTTACGACAGGGGTGTGAATATCTTATGTAACATTCAGCCACCGTTGCAGCAGCTTGCACTTGTTCTATACCCTCGTCTTCTCACCAATCTCATGCTCTATGGCCTGCCTAGTATCGCCGAACTATGCATTAGAAGACAGAAAGCTAGCTAACTGGACGGCTGCTCAGGAGAAATCAGTTTCGTTAGACTACCCTTTCGATCTACAAGCAGAATCACTTGACCAGTATGTCGCGAGGACGTACTTGCAGTTCCTATGGCTCCCAGAGGTGCGTGGATAGCCGCAAAATATGTTACGGGATCTAACGAGGAATGCATAGTCAATTATGCCACTGCATCTCTTAGTTCCATCCCTCCAACGCGTGAACGCCCCATCGACATCCGACGCGTCTGTTCATCCAATGCACGCGTTTCTGGAGCCACTTCTCCTCACCACGCGTACTGCGAATGCAAAATACCACGCGGAGCTCCCGCAAATCCTTTCAGACAATGGCGGAGCCGGAGAGATGGAGGAGACAATGATGTGGTACTCGTTGACGCACGAGAAGGCCCCGGAGGATCTACCAGCTGATGCTGAAGGGCCGTGGTCGGAAGAGAAGTGGAGGATGAAGTACTTTGAAAGGATGGAAAGACGAGAGTACGTGCTTTAATTTAATATGTGTTCGACGCTCATTTGGACCAGGGTTCAGATCCAGATTTTGTTGTATATGTTCAAGCTCGCGTTGCCTGGTCCTCCGCCACCGGACCCTCCGAGGAAGAAGAAGAGACGATCAAGGAAACAGGAGGAACCGGTATTGAAGACGGAGGACCACCTGGAGTCGTTCATGGACAAGCTGTCGATGTGGCAGCTTTCTGTTGCACTTGATCCCACGAGGCCCTTAGTAGTGCGGAAGGACGAGCGAGATTGGGTCCAGAAATTCGCAGAGGATATTGTAGAGCGACAGTAAGCGCTCTCCATTTACCACTGGACCTCGTCATAACCCTTCATAGATTCAAGACAAGGCTACCTGAAGCTTGCTCTCTCCTCCGATCCAAAGTCTTCCCAAGCTCTCCATTCTCCGATGACGACTCCAACACGCTCACATCTCGCCAACCTTCTCCAGAACCTCTCATTCAAGCACGCAAATCCCTCTCTCGTGCACCCTCCGCTTCTCGGCTTCCATCTCCTGCTCTATCCGCGTCCTCTCGTACAACCGCTGTGTCCAAGACAAGCGCACGAACCCTGGTCCGTTCACGTTCACGTTCCCTCTCAGTATCGCTGGCACAAGAACAAGAGGAACGCGAGCGGGCCAATGCAACGCAGCCGAAGAAGCGCATACTGAACCGCGAGATCAGCATGTCGCGTGTGTTTAAGCCTAAGACGAAGCCCAAACCCGACGTCAAGGCAACCAAGACAAAGTCTGAATCCCTGTTGCTTGACAAGAGCAAGGGCAAGGTGAAGGACTGCGGCATAACGCTCGTCGAAGAGACGCCCGCCAAATCTCGGATTTTGCCCTCTGTTCAGTCGCAGGGCACCATCGCGTTCGGCAAGCCAATTTTTGACTTCTCTATGAAACCTCTCGATTTGTTGGGCGATGGGAAGAAGGGGTCCGGAGTGAAGACTCAACTGATGAGTGTGGAGGAGGAGGACGGAGATGAAGAGTGGATGATGGATGGCTCACCGGATATCGTGTTACTAAACCCTGGGCTGAGCCAGAATAGGAGGGCGAGTGTTAGCTCGAAGCTGGATTCGGACGAGGAAGTTGAGTTGGCGCCGGCTACGCCTAGTAAGCCATCGAAGAGGAAGAGGAAGTAGGGCGAGTAGTACGTCTGCCAGACCCTGGCTCAAGCCCTCATTGACCCTCATTGATTTGACGAATGTTTAATAGGGTTTGCTTCTTCACCAATAAGAACTCGTGATATACGTACAAGTTTTCAGGAAATGCACTCACTCATGGACGGCTCACTTTCTGCGGGTGTTTCCTGCAGGAGTGGCACATTGATAGATGGGCTAGGCATTAAAAATCGCTTCCAACGTTCGAACCCCCCGTCTTGCCTCGTTCTTGAAATTGATGAGACGAATCAATTGCCTCTATACGGGAGGACTTGAAACATCATATGGAAGCAGATTATTATCCTAGCCAAGGATTGGCGCGCTCTGGGATCTTCTCCTTCCTGGGATCAGGCCCGGTGGCTGATGTTCGAGATCCAGCCGCGTTCAGACTAGCATAAGAGGGTGAATATGAAGCTTAGAGTGGTACATGGCACCTGTAGAGCAAGGGAGACCACAGGTTTCTGTACGCTTGAATTGTGGTCTCATGGATACTGATCTTTCGTTAATTAGAATTTTTCAGTACTCAGGAAAAATTTCCTGTGGTACAGAAAATAGAGGAGCGAAGAAGACGTCCCTATTTCGATTGGGCGCCTCACCCACGTTCGATTAATGATTGCTATCGCACCAAGGCGTTTTACCCTATCTCACTGGAGGATGAAGTAATAGAGATGCATACTCTCAGAGCGCGGAGCAGGACGCTAACGGCACGCCGGCGCTGCTTCTAGTTCATTCGGTCTTCTGGATGCGGTCATCTGAGAGTCATACCAAGCGTCCACTGCACTGAAGAAAAGATGTGTGTCAACACCCTCCTAGTCTGGGCGAAAGAATTGGAGGTAGGGAAAGGTATAAATACACCTAGAAGTCCAGCAAACTCTCCAACGTCCTCCCGACAGTTCCAGCAAAGCAGCTTCAGCACAAAGCCAACCGACAATCTCAGAAATGAAGCTCTCTCTCCTCCCTCTCATCGCCCTCGCCGCATCCATCCCTGCGGCGCTTGCTGCTCCCGCCCCAGACGCCGTAGCCGACGCCGAAGCCCCAGAGGCAACAGTCTTCTCCGCCCCGCTCGTCGGGCGCGACGTCGAGCTGCTCGAGAAGCGCGCCAACGCGGGAGTTGTCCGCGTCGACGGCCTGCGCTACCGCACCTGCCCCCGCACCAGCTGCACTGCGATAGGCCAGTACCCTATTGGCACGCGTATTACTATCGTGTGCTATACGAGGGACAACACCACTCCTATTAACGGTGATAGGTAGGATTATTTTGTGATTGCAAGGAGAGTCTTGGGATACTAATGTTAGTATTTGCAGGGGCTGGGCCAGGCTTACCAACGGCTACTGGGTGGCCCTTGCATGGGGCGAGTACGTCTCCTGGACCGGGTCTATCCCTTACTGTTGAACCCGCGCAGTCGAGGCGTCGATCCATCGTTCGAAGAAGATCCCCAATAGCGGTTGAAGAACAGAGTTGTTTCAAGCTAATTGCATGGAATTGGAGATTATGTAAATGTCAAGAAATACAGAATGAGAAATGAATAGTGGTTGTCTGTAGTATGCATCTGTAAACAATATATCGCGATTCGCAGTGTCTGTTTCTTGCTTTAGCGCCTTGAGAATTGTTAGCGCTCGCAATTCAGTCAGACCGGACTCCGGCCCGATTTCGCACTTTACGGCCGAAGCCGGCTATCTTTTGATTTTCCACACCTTTTCACCCACCGAGGGCTCATCTTGACCTCATCATCTTGAATTCAACCTTCGTGCACGAGATGTAAGGCTATGGTCTTTATATCTTCATTGCTATTGACCGGCTATTCTGCATAGCGAAGGTTGCAGCCAATCGCGATATTATCGCTTGGGCTACAAAAGAACCGGCGTTGAGCTCGTTCGTTCCAGTGCAGCCATATCTTCCAGCATTCAAACTTTCACCAACGATGTCCTTCAAAAGACTCCTCTCGACGATAACTATCAAGAACAGTCCCTCGAAAACCCACCACCACGGACCTCTTCCATCTTCTTCTTTCCCGAAAGGATTCGTCTTGGGTGGCCTCCACGTAGGAGTGAAGAAGAAACCAGGCGTACCCGATCTCGCAGTCATACTCTCAACATCCGACAAACCGACCTCTGCGGCTGCATGCTTCACCCGCAATGCTTTCAAAGCTGCACCAGTGCTCGTTTCTGACGAGGTCCTCAAACGGAATGGCGGCTACGCACGGGCAGTCGTCGTGAACAGCGGGTGCGCGAACGCCGTCACCGGGAGGCAAGGGATGGACGACGCGTGGGCGATGGTGAAGGAGACAGATGCCCTGCTGAGCAATAGGCCGTCAGAGTTCGAGAACGAGACGCTGGTGATGTCGACTGGTGTCATCGGGCAGAACCTACCCATCGGGAAGATCGTCAAGGGCATCCGGGCACAGGCGAAGGAGGGCGAGAGAGTACTCGGGTCGGACTTCAAGGCATGGGAGACGGCGGCGCAGGCGTTCATGACGACGGACACCTTCCCAAAGCTTCGTTCACGGACGTTCACGATCGGGGGTGTTGAGTACCGGATGGCAGGGATGGACAAGGGTGCAGGTATGATCCATCCTAACATGGGTCCTGCGTCGACGGAGTTCTCTGGGCCGAAGCAGCTGCATGCGACGCTCCTTGGGTGCATCATGACCGATGCGGCTGTGACGCCAAAGAGCCTGCAGAGTGCACTCACGTACGCCGTCGACCGAAGCTTCAACTCGATTAGTGTGGACGGCGACATGTCGACAAATGACTCAATCTACGTCTTGGCCAACGGTGCTGCGTCGAAGGGTGCTATAATCGACGAGGACACGGACAAAGAGGCGTACGAGGTGTTCAAGAAGGAGCTGACGGATTTCGCGGCGGATTTGGCTAAGCTTGTCGTCCGCGACGGAGAAGGTGCGACGAAGTTCGTTACCGTCACTGTCAAGGTGTGTCGGCGTGTTTTCTTTACCCCACTTCGACCCACCTAATCACCGTTATCCAGGGAGCACCGTCCTATCGTGACGCCCACAGCATTGCCTCACGGATATCAACCTCTGCCCTCGTCAAAACTGCCCTTTACGGAGAAGATGCAAAGTATGTTGTGAAACTCTCACTTCATTCAGCTTGTTGAACTCCCCCCTTTAGCTGGGGCCGCATCCTCGCCGCCACAGGCTCCGTTCCCCTCCAACCCTCTTCTACCGGTTCTATTCCCGTCATCGACCCAACAAAAGTCAATGTCACCTTCGTCCCATCCGACGGCACCTCCGCCCTGCCTGTGCTCGTGAACGGCGAGCCAGAGAACGTGGACGAGGTGCGCGCGAAGGAGATCCTGACGCTCGAAGACTTCGAGATTTTGGTTAACCTGGGTATGGGCGGCGACGGCGAGGCGCAGTACTGGACGTGTGATTTTAGTTATGTGAGTTTTCTCTGCCCTTTCGATCGGGGTGGTGGACGTTCTTTTGTTGAGGGACGGTGGCTGATGTATTTTAAACAGGAGTACGTGCAGATCAATGGGGATTATCGCAGTTAGATAGGGTACCCTTTCTCATCTGCACATGTTGTCCAACCGATGGCCAAACAAGTGTTGGTTTACCTCAAAAACAGCGTATCGACACACTCATATATATGACGTCCTGAGGGCGAAATCTCGGCGCATCTGCCCACGAGTTCATTTGAGAGCCGCTCTGCCTTTGTTTCCACGTTGGAAACGGACACCTACGGCATTAGCTTCTTCAGCCTCCTCCCTTCAAATCATCACCCCAGAGCCTGTCAGACAAATAGAAAGCGTCCGCTTTCCGCTCGAGGCAGCAAGGCCCAGCTGCGCATCAATTGAGATACATAGTCCAGTATCTAGCCAAACCTTTCCCTTGCCGTCACACACCGCCATTCGATATTGCAATCCATGAGGAGCTGGTCTGTCTGGAATCCCAGTACCAGAAACGTCGTTCATGTTGCCCTGATGCAGCAGACGGCGACCATCTGTTCCCAATTTGGGAACCGACCTACCAAAATCGTTCTCCCCCAAGGTTTTCATCCGCATGTCGTGGGGTCGGTGCTCATGTGATCTCCCCCAAATAAAGTGGTTTCATACAGGGTATATAAGCCCGCCCTTCCGTAAACGCGTCTTTCTTCCGAATGCCCACCATCTCTTGTCTTTCTCGACCTTTGACCTTGGTCCTTAGCCGTCCCCTCACAACTGCTTCAAGGCCTTTGAGGTACTTTGCAGCATCGCTAGCCTATCTGATCTATCTGCCTCATTCTCCATGCCCACTTGTCTCCTGCTGCGTCGTTCGCCTCTTTGTCTTCCGCTCATGAGTTTCTCTCTTCTCCGCCGTTCGCCGCGTCGCTGGTCCTCCAACGAGGCCCGCTTGCTCTTGTGTAACGAGATTGAGGGGCGCATTCTCAAATTTGTTTGAGGCCAGTGAATATTTACTTCTTGGGGCTCCTTAGTGCACCTTGGAGGCACTTGGGCGACACATCGGCTCAAGGGCTTGTAGGCGCTTTTCGACATGGCGGGTCAGCTCCAAAAAACCCGCACCTATGTGCGGGTTTTTCATGTAAGCGTTATGGAGTGACTCGCATCCTCTCTCTGTATACGTGTTCGGTCATGTCACCAAATGCTAAGTCTGGCTAGGACGACGACGGTGGTACAAGTCGAGTAATGTCCAAATCATATATGTAGTCCGCAACCCCACCCTTCATCGTGTACCACCTTTGAGGTACCAGAGCCTCTTGTATACTAGTACAACAGGAAGCAACATGTCCTCCGTAAATAATACGCTACTAGGACCAGTATATGTTCGGCGCTGGCAGGCTGTGATGTCTCGTTGGGATATCAACGCCAGGCGCGCGCACGTCGCCGTAGCCAGAGTTGGCGCTCGTTGTGACAGCACTATCATAAGTTATAACGTAGTGCCCCCTTTCCCCCAAGCAACTGTTGTGACGCTTCGACTTGGCCCATCTGCAGGTCCTGCTCTATTTTTAGGGCTCTCAACGGAATACAGGCCCCACAGCTTCCACCAGACTGTCGTCGACGGACCCGAGGTTCCTCCCTCGTGGAGCGAGAAAGATAGGCTTTAACGTATACAGACCCGTTAAACATGACGTTGGAGGAAGGCGCCTCCATTGAGCTTCTGAAATTTGGGAAAAACTCGCCCACCACTGGTAGTTGAACCGTGTTCAAACGTTTACTCGTCACCCGCCATGGCTTTATCTTGGCTGGACGACAATATCCTTGCTTTTTTCTTTCTCCCTTTACACGAGGTGTAGGCAGTGCAGTCCAGAAACAAGTAGATGGGTATGAATATTCCCAGTCTTTCAACGGTCGTTGTCAATTCACCGCAAACGACTTTGATCCTTATCAAATGTGCGCCTTCCGTACACGATGAGGTTGATTCCAGTCTATTCCAGTGGTCTGCGGCATGGCACTGATCTTCAAATTTATTTCGCAATTCCAGGTGTAAATTTGCTCAAGCCTCGACTGGACGTGGTTCACAGATTGGTTGACAAAGTAATTCGAGGTGGATGCACACGAATGTTTGACACCGCAATATTCGTCCTTTTGTCTTTCGCCGCAGGACATTCTATCCCTGCCTCACACCTGCCTTAATCTTTGGTGTACAGCTGTAGCGCCGGCATTGACGGGGAGATGGTCAGCTATGATCAGCCGCATAGCATGCCACTGAACGCTGTGCGGAAGCCTGCAGGACTAGAGATGCCAAGACTCTCCGGAGATGCTAGTAGATGACTTGGCGTCCGTCCGATCTCGCCGAGAACTCTGCCAAAATTATGCACTCAGAGCGACTTCGTCAAATAGCTTCATGAATGAAGCAGGAGATATCTCTACAGGCGGCCACTTGTATAAGATCCAATTTCTAGGGAATTTTCTCCCAGAGGACAAGTCCGAGAACGTAAACATCATCTGAAACCCGACATGTCTTGGCGAGTTGTTAACGCCCAGCTGATCAGGAGGCACAATTCTTAAAATGAACACGCAGGCATGGCCCTTGCCTCCTCCTTTCCCTCTTCAACGACCGCGCCCATCAGGCTCTCCTCCCTTCCTCCTCCTTCTACGCCCTCCCTCCAAACCGTGCCATCCCAACCTCCTCGAAGACGATTACGATGTTCAACGCGTTCATCACCCTGCTCGTGGCAGCCGTTGCCCTCCCCTGTATGTCTTGTTCTCTCTGCCAAGCGCGTCCGCAGTCGCCGAGCTCATCGTTGTTTTCTAGTCGTCCTCGCGCAGGAGCAAGTGCCCATCTACGTCCCCTTCGAGTGGAGCAGAGTGCCTAGGACCGCCTCTGTGATCGGCTCGTCAGGAGCGACGACGACGTACGCCCTGATCGATGGTCCCGGAACGGGTCGTGTCACCCCCGGCCCAGGTATGTCGTGTTGCCCCACATATCACCGAAGGTTCTTTTTAACAAGCCTTCTCCCATGCAGCCACCCTCGTCCAAGGGCCCGACGGAGCGTCGATGTTCTACGTCAACTCAGCTGCCGCAGCCACCCCCACCCTTTCCGGCGTTTGCAACCTTGTCAGCCCCGTCGCCGTCTGCACGCTCAACGTCTTCGAGACGGGTGCGCCCCTGCCAGGAGGCGCTTCCACCACGTCCTCGGGACGGTCGACGACGAACACCGCTGGCAGCGGCGGTGGCGGCACCAGTGCTGCGAGCACCACTACCAGCTCGACAGGCACGATCCTCATGATGACGACTGTTGCCCTTGGCTTCTGCGTCTCGCTTGCCTTCCTCCGGTAGAAGAAAAGAAACCCGCTAATAGTGTGAAGAAGAGGAGGAAAGGGGGATCGGGGACGTTTACGGAGGAGGGTTACGACGACGATCTCAAGTTACGACGAACACTAACATTTGATCTATCTTTTCTAATTTCTCGAGCACTGATTTAATACCTGTTGTCAACTCCATGTCGGTTGTCGAATCATAACGGTTCTGCCAATCCGACTCTTTACCTCTGAACTTTGAACTTTGAAGCAATGATGCATCCAGAAGGAGTAAACCTGGACGACGCGCATGAAGCGGCGCTCATGGCATTGAGGTAGACGAACATCTATGAGTGCCGCAACAGTATCTTCCTTGACCCCTCCCTAAAGCTCAAAGTGTATACCGATCATAGACAGGGCGCTGCAGCAGGTTGTTGACCCTCCTCCAGTCAGTGATACGGTGGTCTAGCTCTCCAATCCGCCAGAGCCGAGAGCGGAACGCCGAACGCCAACCTCCACACAGGTGAGTCGAAGGACGAGAGCATCAGTGTCCAGAATACCGCAGATGTCCTCTTGAGGTCCCTCGTGGCAGATCATCAAAGTCGGCGAGGGTGTTATGCGTAAGTTTCGCCATGTTCGCAGGTGACTCGTACTGGCGCGTTCCGTCGATGATAGATTTATAGCCTGAGCATGCGCCGGATGTTCCACGGAGGTGGGAAGAAGGTAGCGGGGCCGTCTGGAGGAGCACAGTCGCTAGAAGTCCGGACTGATAATGCGTTAGAGCCGGGTACCCGAGATACTTAGTCGAGACAGTGCTGTAAGGTACAGGTTTTATTCTGGGACGAAAGCAGCCACGTAACTTCGGGGATGGCGCTGCGGTCGGCGTGTAGGTTTTTGGTTTAAATAGGGAGCAGCCTGGGGGCGTTCCGTCCCAAGGATAGGATAGGAAAGCAGGCTGATAGTGGAGATGGCCACTCGGCTTGGACAAGGGCGAGCGATTACGGGCCATAGAAAGCGCAAACGTGCGTCAGAACGACGTGAACCAGGTGTTCTGCGGGTGTAGCTGCGTGAGATCGTCGAAGCTGTCCACGAAATGATTTTTAATGACTGGTCCATTTTTGCGTCTCAAAATGGAGGGGGGACTGCCCTTCTGGGCGTGTCGAAGTGGGAAGTTAGGTAGGCCCACGAACAGTGGCGAGTCTTCCGCGATTCTGAGGGTATAGGTGACGAATTCGAATAAACGGCGCAATGGTAGATTGAGGCCCGCTAGACCACCGAGTACAAAATCGTTAGAGTTTCGTCGGCAGAAATGAGCCGTGCTCTCAAAATGAGAGAACACTTGGTCAGGGTTGGGGGGTCATCCTGGAATAGCTGCATGATTCACTGAGGATTTCGAGAGCAAGAGCTTCCAACATTAGACAGCTGATGATGGTGGCGGGGTTTCAGAGTACTTAGGTGAAAGAAGTCGATGTCACCTGAGGTCCGAAGTGAGAAAGAATGGCCGATGAACGTGCAACGCCTGTGTAGGTCTGTGGAGGACGTAAAAGAGAAAAACATGAGAGGGCTCATCACGTTCGACATGTCCATTACGACCAGCATGTGAACAACGTTCGTCGTTGACCCTGTGGCCTGAAATTCACAGAAATTCGGTCCCTTATGTAGTAGCTGTGCTACGTATGAGCTCGCCAAATGATTTGAAACGTTTGAGCCTTGACGAGATGCGGGGCGTATGGGTCTGGTAGAAGTGAGGACGATCTACTTACGCCCTCGAGCGCGGGAACGGAGTGACGGTATTTATTCCACATATGGTATGTTTTCGTCCAGGTATGTGCTCCTGTGACTGTGACAGGCTGTTTCGCGGAACTGCTATATAAGGAGACTCTACGAACCTCACCCCGATTACATCAGAACTTGCGTCGATGGCTCTAAATTTTGCACCATTCATCTCGCAAGCTTCCTCCTCCTTCGTTTGGTCACAATTAACTCCCTGTGTACGCAAAACTTCTCGCGACGCGCTGGAATCATGCCTTCAGTAATCCCCTCGACTTAATTCCGCTTAGCATTCCTGGACGGAACTTGAACAAACCCCAGTTCCCCAACGAGCCAAGACCGGCATTTCGCTCCTGTGGTCTTTTTTCATCCACCTTTTCTTCCGACAAGGTCACCATTTAGTGTGTAATCCCCGGCTTGGCGGTCAGCACACCTTGCAAAGGTCCGTCAACCTCATCTCACGGATGCCATTCATAAGGACAAGCAGAGCACCCTATTCTCCTTCAACAGCTGCCCCGAAAGTTACCCACCCCACTTCTTCCTTGAATGATGGATTTGTTGTCTCTTCCCCCTGAGATCATCGAGAAGATCACAGAGCAAGTACGTCTGCTCAACCCCCTGTTCGCCTTGTTCGTTGTTCTCACTGTATTCCAGCTCGACGGAGCACACAAGAAGATCGCCCGGGGTGTCTGCAAGGAGCTGAACGAAACGGTGGAGAGGCAAATATTCGCCAACATCGTCATCAAGTACAGCAACTACCTCCCGGAGCTCATCTGCGAGCAGCTCGAAGCGCTTGCTACCCGAACGACCAACGCTCGCAAATATGCCCAATCCCTCGAGATTCGCGGGTTCAGTCCCGACGCCCACCTCGGTGCCAGATCTCGCTCTCGCTCTATAGAACGAAACAGAAACTCGAGATCGCGTAGTCGAGGTCCACTCGCAGAAACACACGTCGTGAACAGGGGGCTCCTAGCGCACCTGGGGCAGGCGATATGTTCGTTGCGTAAGTTGAAATCAGTGTGGTGCGTCTATCCCCCTATATCCATTGTTCCTCGCTCACGTCCATCCATAGGTGGCATTTCAGCCCAAACGACCCAGAGTGGGCACAAATTGTTGTCATGGACTCGCTTTCGTCTCTGCCATTCCTCGAAGAGCTGCGAATATCCCTTGGAGGAGGGTCGGCCGCGTCGCTCAAGCTTGCCCAACTCTCCAACCTTCGGGAAATCACGATCACAGGATTCTGCACCGACTACCGGGCGGACGTCATCTCAGGCCTCCGAACTCTCATCTCCAATTCACCGGGTCTTAAACTCCTCGAAGTCGACAGTCACGGCCATCGTGCAGACGCCCAAACGTCGACTCTCCACGACCTTCTCGGCGCTGCATCTCCTAATGCTCCATTGCGTCTCACCCACCTCAGCCTGCGTAGCTTCTGCTTCAAGCTGGACGGAGTAACCCTTCCTCATCTCCACCACCTCGAATCGCTCCTGCTGTGCAACAACATCGACACCAGACAAGATTTGTCGCGTCTAGATGAGCCAGTCAGGGAGGAGCTCGTCCAACGAACGAGCAATTTCTGCTCCTCGACACGGGAAATCTGGGACACCCTCCGCGAAGAGCGTATATTCCTCAAGGACATCACCACAGACGAAGTGACCGATGCGCTCCTCGAGTACCTTGCCGCATATTCGGGCCTGCGGACGCTCACCCTCTTGTCGGTTTCGGCCGAAAATACCTACGGCTCAAACAAGCTTGCGATCAAGTTCTACCGGGACGTCCTTCCCCGGCATGCCGGCTCGCTCATGCACCTCGAAATCTCGCCCGTCTTCGAGGGCAAGTGGTGCTTCGGACGGCACAACGCCTCAAGTATTCGCGCCTGCGCCAAGCTCGCGACGCTCAAGATCGCAGTCAACTCGGAGGAAATGGAGCGCGAGAAGGACCGAGACCTGATTGTGAGAACCTTCTATTTCTCCATGTCACTTTTGGGGACCCATTTTTTATCCTTATCCCTTGCAGTGGACCCTTCTCGAGATTGCCGACAACCTGCCCTACCTGAAGCACCTCAGCATCACGTCGGCTGACTCTGCGAGCGACCACGGAGGACGCATCGGCAATCCGTCGATTGGGCACCTGTACCGAGTAAATACGGAGATCTCCAAGAGCGTGACGACGTTTGGCCCTGTGGGCCCTACGACTGCGTCGAAGGTCATCTCGACACCGGCGCGAGATTACATCGCGCGCTCAGATGAGGATGCTGGGCCTGGGCTTTGGTATCGTTCGTCGATGAGTCAGGGAAGCCAGCTGGAGTTGTGAATGGGATTACGATGGACGATTGATTCGCGAAAGCGAATGATGTTGGGGGCCCCAAAAGTACAGTATAGAGTAGACCCTATGAAGAGTTGAATGTGTAAATCGAAGTCGAATTGTATTTGTAATTGTCTCGAGGGCGTTGTCTGGTTAGAAGAAAACCGCCAACGACATGATGCCGAGGAGCCCATATTTGATATTAGGGATGTCGTTCTACAGATTTAAGTTAGAACGGGATCCTGAGATGACCAACGCTACTTACCATTGCAATCGTGGCATAGCCAACGTAAGGCATGAAACTGAACACGCAGTGAAGAGAAATAACGATGCTTAGAGAAACGATCCAACAGATATATAGTCGGCGCGCTTACCCTTTAACTTTACCAACGACATGTTTTCGTTGCAACCAATCCATCCCCTTGTAGAGCACGATGTCGTCTTCCGGATTGTTGTCGCCTTTCGTCAGGATAAGCTGATCTGGCACAGGAGCGTTGGCCGCACGATAGCCTGTCCTCGTCGAAGCCGAGCTAAAATCCAAGGGCTCTTCGTGTGTCTTGAGGATCCGATGTACGATGGGTATAGGTTGGCCGGGGACCCTGTAAACGATGACGTCGCCGGTAACATATCGTTCATTGGGGGAATTTGTAAGGAAAAGGAGGTCTCCGCGATGGAACGCAGGCTCCATAGACCCGCTATTGAAGCAGAGAGGAATTTCAGATGAAACTCAGGTTTTCTTTGAGGAGGCCCGCATACCTCAGAACTACCACGATTAGCGTGTCTGTGTTCGTTACGACCTGAAGAGCGCCATAGAGCGCCACCGTCGACGCAAGAGCAGTGGAGAAAGATAGGGCAAGCCGGAGAAGCTACGTGACGAAGGTCTATCAATATGGGAACATGCGTATTGAGATTCGACGAACTTACCTTGCCTATCGAGGGCTCTGGGCGCCGGTTGGATCCCATTTTAGAGGAGTGGCCCGCGGAAGGGATTCCAGCATCTTTAACAAGCAAGCTGTGGCTGAATATGCTCAAAGCATCTGATGAAACGCTGTGCTGAAAGGTTGGACACGTATGCCTACACGTCCCTTGCCACAGCGCACCAAAGTGACGTGTACTCTTGGATGTTTATGGAAGTAGAAAGTCCTCGAGACGTTGAGTTGCTAGACGCTCAGCCTAACGCCGGTCTTCGTCCCGGGCAACCAGAGGATCTAAAACTATTCATAGTTGGCAGATATATCAAAGACGGTCCAGTCTGGGGACATACCCCACAGTAAAATGGGATTACTCTTCCTAAAGCATTTGCCGCACCAGTTCTGAACGTTGAACGGTGAACTTGAATATTTTCAGTCGGTTTGGAGAGGTTTAGAGAGATGGCTCAACGGGAGTATGCTGGTTACGTAGACTAGGCATATCTTCCCACCCCTGTCAGAATTGCTGTACCACCTCAACGCCAACGGTTTCGACCACTGACCACATCGTGAACGTTTGAACTCCTGCAGGTTTTCACAATACGAGGCTTCGAAGTCGTACGCTCCTGTTATCTCGGTTTCACTAAGACTGAATCCTAGTATACTGGATCATTAGGTTCGACCTGTTGGGGAAACCCCGACTCAGGATCTCAACCAGTCGACCTGCACATATCAACTCGCATGTTTGATGATGTTCTCTCACAGCAGAAACATTGTTGTATCTGGGGGCTCCTTTACTGTTGTCCAGGAAGCACACGCTCGCAGTCATACAGGTGAAAGTTGTCATCTTTCGCTAGCAAGCCATTCGAACTAAGAATTTTCGGTGTAGGGTTCGAAAAGCTCCATGCTGTGATCGCGAGTGGAGCTATGCATAACTCTGGCGAGCGCTTCGATCCTCCAAAGTGCTACCCAGGAACACGAATGGCTGTCATTCAGCATCTGCTCGATTGGATTCTCCAACGCCATGAGAGGGAATTCATCAGGTGGCTCTACGGACCAGCCGGTGCTGGGAAGTCGGCCATCATGCAAGAGATTGCGGAGCTCTGTTATTCGAGGGGAATTCTCATCGCCAGCTTCTTTTTCTCGAGGACGGCGCCGATGCGAAGTGATGAAAAGCGGCTTATTACGACGATTTCATACCAGCTCGCACTTTCCGTCCCCGATGCCAAACCTCTTATCGAGAAAGCAATCGACTTGGACCCCGCGTTCTTTGAGAAAAGCCTGCAATTCCAGCTCGATTTGTTGGTTGTTGGCCCCCTCAACCATCTATGCCGCACAACCGGCGCGCATCCCACCCCACAGCCTCATCTAATCGTCATCGACGGCCTCGATGAATGCCAGGGGAACGACATGCAGCGTTACGTTTTGAATTGCTTTCTTACGGCTGCTATGAGTTGCGAATTTCCGCTCCAGATTCTCATTTCCAGCCGCCCCGAGGCACATATCACGACTACCTTCAGCTCTCCCTCATTCAGATCGTCTCTTGTTCGGACTGCTCTCGACGACTCTTACCTGCCCAAAGAAGATATAGAACTATTCCTCAGCGGTAGCATACGCGAGATTAAGGATACCCATCCTCTTCGAGGCTACATACCTTCCAATTGGCCATCCCACGATCTTGTTGCAATCCTCGTTCGCAAATCTTCAGGTCAGTTTATATACGCAGCGACGGTGGTGAAATTCATCTCCGCACAAGATTATCGGCCTGACGATCGACTGGATATCGTTCTGGGCCTCTCTTCCTCCTCCTACGAAGGCCCATTCGCAGAACTGGATGCCCTGTATTCCCAGATATTTTCCGCCCTTGAAGATATCATCGTTCCGTTACACATTCTTTCCTATCTCATCCTCTCAGTTCCGATTTGGATGGAAGATGTTCTGTCTCCGCCAAGGATCGAAAAATTCCTCGACCTCCGCAGTGGAACGGTCGCTTCGGTTCTAAACAAGCTCTCCTCTGTAATCAAACTGCCCCAGTCTGATGCGGCCCCTGTGCGGATCCTGCACGCCTCCTTGACAGATTTCCTACTCGACAAGAGCCGGTCAGGAAGATACTTCCTTGACGAGGGGCTGGGTCATTCACACATCGTGCGTATGTGTTTCCGACAACTGACACACGGGACTGGTGCGTCTCGATACATCAGGTATTCGAAAGGCGAGCTAAATCCATTCGCAGACCCGTGGCTGATGGGCTATGCCACAGACAGCTTGGAGCACCACTACCAACTCGCTTCTCCCTCTGAATCACTCTTTGAAGACATCGTGCACCTGGATTTACATCTAGCCCTAAAGAGCTTGTCCGAAAGTGGGGCACGCATGCTCTTCTTTGACCGCGTAGAAATCTTTTCCGCGACTCTAAGAGAATATCTAACATCCACTCATATACCGAAAGTAAGGCCTTTCCTCCACAAACATCATCTGCTCACCATCCGGAAGTTTCCCAATCACGACACTCTAGTGACGCAATGTCGACACAACGTGGAAAGGTTTCTCCGATCGCAAGTCGATCTGTATAGGTCAATTGCTCCTCGGCTTCTCAACCTCCTCGCGATTTACACCGTCCATCCTACTTCCCTCTATTACCGAGAACCTTTCAGTTTCAAGTGCGACAACCCGAAAACGACCGTCACCTGGGTCGATTATCTATTGGGATTTGCACAATCCATCCGGTTAGAAATTTCGGTTGACACGTCAAGCCTGAATGTTCGTCGTTTCTTGTACATCAGCAAAATAGAGGATGAAGAGGATCATGTATATATTCCTTTCTTTCAAAGCATGCTAACGGGAGCAGATTTTGCAAGAGCTGCGATACATATGATTTCTTTTATAAGGTACCAGTCGTTCGTCTTCTCGCGCCCGATATAGAGTAACCATTATGACTTGACAGGAAGCACTCCAATGTGGTCTTGCGTGATGAAATGGAACAGCTGGACGACCTCTTGAAAACGGGTCAAGATGGTCCTGAACAATGGAAACGCACCCTCTCATATATGAAACGGGAAAGCTACGAATTTGTACTGACGTGCCTACCTCGTCTTTTGGAACGAGCTGAAAGCGACCCGCATCTGCTCCTCGTTCTCAAGGGAGTTACATTCCCTCCTCCCGAAACGCACCTCGAAACGCATCTAGCAGTTGCGGTTTGGGCCATCGAGAAGTATAAAGAGGTGCGTGAACTGATGAGTATTTGACAACCTTCGCAATTGATGACCAATGTTCCGACAGAAATGTAGTTCGAGGGTAAGCAACACTCGCCTCAATGATTCTTGCTCTTCGGTCGTCTGAACTACTGCTAGAAAACGAGTCAAAGCTCACGAAGGGCATTGGCGGCGATCAAGAAGATGTTTAAGTAGCATGAGGTGGGGGTGGAGTCATCGTGCACTGCCAGCGGTGGGTCGCTTTCAAAGTAGGTTGCGCCCCTTCGACGGAACTCCAGTCTGGAAATTTGGAGAACATGCGCGTAGTCGGGCTCAAAAGTCAATTCATTCTTCTTCTGTTCGGCCACAGTGCATTCACTCTTGATCGCCGCCCTAAAGAATGTACGGTAGCAATATGCCATGAAAGTTTGTCGACTATTCGAAGCCAAGTCGATCGCCTACGCCGGCACGTGAGACTCTTACAAATTGGCGCTCGGTCATATTAGCGCCGGCAGAGACGTTCCTATTGGCCATTATCCTTCCAGGCTCGTAAACATTTCTCCCTCATTATATCTTCGCTATATTCTAATCAGTCTGTTCACTGCAGTTTTCCTTGTATGGGCTCAAAGAACGCTAAGGTGGGACCGGACCCTTGCAGGATCTAGAACGTAGTAAAATACGGAGATGGCCTAGCTATGGAAGTACCTACTCCCGTATCAAAAGGAACAGAATGGAAACGAGGTAACGCCTAGGCCAGAGAGATCCTGCGGAAAAGGAGTGATTGAAGGGAAGAAGTCCTCTTGTCTGAAGTTAGCGATAGAGCGATCTAGGACTCGTACGAATTAGTAAAAATTGGACCAGAAATAATTGGATCTGGACGATCGCAGACAAGTGTGGGCGTTGATCTGCGTGGATTGTGACCTTTGACTTGGCGTCGTCGGCTTTATTAGGCGAAAAGGTTCGCGGAAAAGGAGGAGAGACTAGAAGCCTCGGGTTTTTTATAGCGAGAGCTTGGCAAGAGTCGTTACCTCTCAATACGTAGGCGCATGCCATGACAATCGTTTGCCGCACTATCAAATAAAATATGAGAGTGCCTCGACTTTTATATCGGACGGTGCCCGCCATTAGCGGCACGTTGACTCATGACACAGACGAAGGCATTATTCTGAACAAGTAAATCCTGGCGTTAACATTTGAAAACCCTAATAAATCTATAACTACGACTAGTTCCTGTCCTTTTTCCTCCTCAGGGGTTTAGTAGTACGACGTGAGTGACCAGTGGTAGGTTCTGAGCCCAGTCTTTCCCATTTAGGCGATCGTTGTCCAATAAGGAACTTATCCGGATTTACGCCACCCAGATGAAAGAGTAGTGGGGTGATAGGACTACCATGGATACGATGGCATTCGCACACCAGCGCGGTAGATTGGCCTCGTACCTCGTCGAGGGTGCACTTTCTTTCTGCGTCCTCGTCCCAAAACATCTAGGGGAATCTATCCGTGACCTCGCATATTAGTCAGATAGGGGAGAAGGAAAGGGTTTGAATAGGTGGAGTGCTTTCTCATCAATAATGTGTACAAAGGGTCGAGCATTTCAGCTACAAATTACTATTATGCATACTTCGTCAGTGTCATTGCCGTACCCGGGCCTCCAGGCGGGAGTGCTCGCAGGGGTATCCATTTAGTGAGAAAAAAATTGTTCCAGTCCCGCGTCGTCACGCTACACCACGACGCGTATTGGTAGAATGTCCGTTCCTAATTCTATGAGATGTTACCCATATGGCTGGAAAATCTCTACGAACCACACGCCAAGGCGCTGAACCCCGATTCGAGAAAGCCTGGACTTGAAGATTGGCGAGTCGTGCCAACAGAGACTGAATCGCTTCAGGACCCTCGGTACAAATCCCTTGCATAAAAAGGCCTCCTCCTCCTATCACTTAATCCAAACCTCTCTTTCACCGTCGCAGTAATCGACGCTCTCATAACCTTGCCTCGCACCTCGACTACTATTTGACCTCTACCGAAGGTATTTATATTTCCTCGCATTTGTCTTCGCGAGGTTGTGACTTCGATGGGCGTCTAGTTCTTCGAGCACGCGATGCTTTCCGCTGGCACTCCCATCCACTTCGCGACTGGTCAGTTCGCCGGTCAGACCGTGCGCCTTGAGGTCGTGGAGATTCAAAAGGCGAACCTTGGACGACGGTAAGTTTGACAGCCTGGGCAGCTTCCACCACAAGCAACCAATGACTATTCTTTAGATCAACTGGAAACGACCGCCAATTCATCGACCCGCCTCCTGTCGTTCGCCTCCGTCTCTTTCGCGTCGAGAACGCTGGTACGGCTCAACAAACTGAGGCAGAAATAAACTACGAGTTAAGCACCCACTCTGACCCTCTTTTCTGCGGCATCTTTATTGAATAACGACCGCGGTGTTATCTAGTGCTGTCCAGGTGGTCGGCTTCCTTTGCACAGTCGACTTGTTCCCGGTCCCGGCTCCAGGCTCTCAGGTATGCCAAGATTACCCACAGGCAGAAGCTCGCGATTTTTTGACGGAGCCGTGTGATGTATATCAACACCATCTTCCGCGCAGGGTGCTCTCACGGAAGCGTACAAGCAGACACAAGCGCTCGCCGGCACAACCTTCGTGCAGCCGGCGGTTGTCGACAGTCACGGACGCAAGTCCCTTCTGTTCACTCTTGGGGTATGCTGGAACGCGTTTCGTTTTTCTACCTTGCTGATGAACCCTATAGGACCTCTCCGTGAAGAACGAAGGGACCTTCATCCTCCGCTATCGCATCTTTGACGTTCTCTCGACCCCACTCGTCCAGCAGAATCCTCTGGGGTTCATCGCTGAGGTGCATAGCGCCCCCTTCCGAGTCTATTCAAATACAGATTTTCCTGGCTTCGCGCCGTCAACTGAGTTAACTAAGGTGAGCTCTCTTTCGGTCATAAAAGAGGGGTTGGTTTCTCATGCACCTACGAAGCAACTCTCTCGGTCAGGTGTCAAGGTAAAGGTCCGAGAGGTGGAGAAGATGCAGCAGAGGACGTAATTTCGTGAAGGGAAAGAACAGAGAGTTGGTACTTCTTGATGCAGAGTCTATCGTGTTATCCGCTTCGTGGAAGAAGCATAGCCAGCCGCCGCTTCCGACATTGTATAGGTGTCTCGTATATGACGTTGTAAATATTACTGTCGAGTCCGAACAGGACTCGGTAATACTTTGAACATTCCAGACTTTGATAAAATGCACTCGTATTTGAAGGAGGGTACCCGATGGTGCACACATCGAAGTTGTTATTTCTGTAACCTCACAGTGACGAAATCAAGGGTCCCACAACAGGTCTGGAGGCTAGACGGGGCATGGTGTGTCAGATGAAAACTCGGTGGAAATAAACGAGGGAATCACCAGTGGAGCGTGGCTCGAGAGCTGCGTGAGAGAGCTTAGAACTCCTGGTCCGAGGAATGAGAGACGACATACCTGTGGGATCTGAAAGTTGATCATTTCAGGGAGAAATTTAGCGTCGGGATCCTGATTGTTGTCGTCATCTCCCTGGTCTCGTTCATTCGTCACTTCATGGTTGATTCGTTCTGCTGCTCCTTTCGTCGCGTAGATTGACTTGCATTCTTTGCAATCCCCCTGTTTATCGGCGTGTCTTTCATGATACTGACGACATTCCATTCGATACGCCACTGCCATAGAATGGAGTGTAACGTAAGCCACGTGAAGCTCGAATCTAGTGATAACAAGAGGAACGATAAGCAGGTTGGGGTAACCTTCCCTACAGGACGTTCACGTACGATACCCTGGCGAGGAGTTGAGCAAGCGTTGGGTGAGAAACATCGCCTAATGCAAAAAGGGTGTCAATCCGTAATGATTGCATCGTGTGAAGTTATGCGCCTACGGAGCGTTTTTATGAGAGCCTAGAAACTGCGGGTCAAGGAGGTGCCGCAGTCTGAGCAATAACTTTGCTTACGGTCGTCATCGATGTCCCATTCTCGTCTTCCCATGTTTTCTGATCGTCGCCCGACGACGATATTGATATCTGAGGCAATCAATAGGGTCAAGGGTTGGCTTCTGGGCAGGGGTGAGCATGCACGCACCACCTTCATGGTCGGTGGTCGACGAAGGTCTATGTCGAGGCAGAAGCCATGGCAGTGATCATGGAGACTTCGAGGGCTCTCACAAAAGTTAGCAAGCGATGTTGACCTCTTCTCCGTCGGTGTGGTGATAGAAATCGAAGGCCTCGTCAGTGCCCTCGAGGGTCGATTGTGCTCCGATCTTGCAAAGCGGCTCGCAGAGATGGTCCTTTTCCTGGTCGTAGCCGAGTCGTGCGATGAGGAGACGAAAGACTGCTGGCTCATCATCGTGCTCGCAGATGAGAACGTGCCCCCTCCAGAGTCCATCGCCCCTCGTCTGTCTATTTTATGGGTAGGTTAGCTCAGATAATCCTAAATGTACCTTTATTTGACACACGCACCTACGCCCCGCCAGCGTTCTCTGGTCCTTCTATTACCCTTGTTGATGAAGGGAAGGTACACCCCATTACAGAGATCGTGCTTCAGGTCCAGTAGCGTCCCCGCATGACACGAGTCGAATATCGCCTTCAGACGAAGCAAGGCAAAAGAATTGGCCAACGGAGACAAACACGATCAAACGGAGACTCACCGTCAAGGATGATCCTTTTGGAAGCGGCTCTACGAGGCGTTGGTGCAGAACCTATTGATAGATGACGACATGAGTGGGCAGGATAGGACACCACCAAAGCTTGACTTACATCGTCCACAATCTTCTTCCCGTCGCAGGTGACAATGTCTAATTGCCGAGTGAATCATCAGAGCACGTTTTATTATGGATATCCCGGAAGACTCACATTCGTTTTTGCCATCTCTCTCCTCCGGATTGTCCGTTTCTTCCTGACTAGAGTGGCCAGAGTCTGCGGTATCATCAGCAAGTGTGATTATGCCCGATCGAGATGCGTACAATGAAAAAAGAAACGATCGCCTCGTCTCGCCCCCTTGACTAGAAGATCGATCTGCTTGAGCTATAGCAAAAGGATGTTCATGGCGCATTCGGTAGCTGGGGTGCAAGACCTTACGATATTTTCTTCAGTCGGTTTATCGTCTCCACCGTCGTCGAGGAGATACTTGATGTTTTCTTCTGGGTAATCATATACATCTGTCGAGATCGACCGTCGATTGCGAGTCGAAAATGAGCTGGAAGACAGTCAAGCACACCTTGGAGAAGCTTCCCGATACCCTTCGCCTCGTTATGAGGCCCCTTCAATTGAGAGCTGCGGCCGTCCCCCGGTTTCGACGATTGACTATCACTCTGGGGGTCTGAATCGCCACAGATACCGATAATTAAAGCCCTTCTGTCTTGTGTTGCAACAGCTTGCAGACCTGGAGGGGCACTGTGCATGGGGAATGGCGCACAATCAGAGAGTTGGATGGGAGACGGGCCCATTGGAAGACAAGAGAGTAAGCGGGAGGCAATATAGTGATCGATGAATTCTAGCTGAGCCAGAGGCGTAGAGATAAATCGATGAGGTACAGCCTTCTGGGGACGCGATATCGCCATCAGGAGAGCCCATCAGGAAACGCCAATCTGAAAACATGAACTGACCATGTCGATCACAAACAAGCTTTGTTATGACGCTTCGTAGCGCCTCGGTGTAACCGCAAGGCATCCTCTCTTGGTACTCTCTATCCCTGGACAAGAAATTTTGGGCTTCTTTCTCGTGCAGAAGGACAGGAATGCGGTAAGAAGGCTGTAGGTCGGAAGAAAGCTGTCTCCATAGGGCCGACTAGACGCTGGCTTCGATATTCTCAAGTGCTGGATTATCGATAGCGAACCGGAGTCTTTCCTATTAACGATGAAGCTCCTGTACGAGCCCCACGGAGTTGTCAGAGTTCTAGTTCTAGTTCGACCCTTCAAGTTGGCTTACCGGTTATGTTCCACGGTATATGTTGTATAAGGCAGGTGAACCGACATGCATAAGTGGATGCGAAGGGTGATGTGATGTACCTAGAAATAGTTGGAAGGAGAATAAGCAACGAGGCGGTTTGAATTAACAGTCCCAAGACACTGAGCGCTGATGCATCCACCGTGTGAATGTTGTGATGCGAAGTGTGACACAAACATGTGATGTGATCCATAGCGAAGCGCTGACCAGGCGCGACACGTCTGACCTCATTTGCTCATTAATATTCTACACTGGGAAGAAATCACTCGAGCCACAAACCTAGTTCCCACACTGTGGTTTAGATTCGCTTGGTACACTGTCCAGGGTAGGCTTCGTTGGACTTCCTCTTATCGCGAAATAGCAACGAAAAGCAAAGGAATAGTGGAATAGTAATACACATGTAAATTGATCTTCTTGTCTTCTTCGTTAAAGTCGCTCGGAGTATCAAGGATCCCAAACTTTATCCGGCGGCTGGGAGGAAAGATGAACTGTTAGTCAGAGACGAGAAATTTACAGGGAGGCGTCCTACGAGAGGAATTACACTCGAGATCTTGAATACGGATAAACATATGAATCGCCGATGGACGTCGGCTGAAGACACGAACCTGTGGTACTTGAAAATTCACCATCTCAGGAAGAATTTCCGGTTCTTCAACCGGATCAGATCCCCTTCTCAACTTCTTCTCGTTAAAACGGCGTAAACGTTTGCGAAATTTGACAGCTTTTGCATGGAGGGTAAGGCAGGAAGCATGAAGTTGAAACCTGGAACTATGGCGTCAGTGCATGGAGCATTACATTCAAAGAGAGTCGCACGAGATCGTCGTTAGAACTTGATTAAGAGGAGGGTGAGGGTCATTCGCTGATGCTCATTTTAATGCGGTGCACGTAATCTATAAGAGAAAGGCACACATACAGAGCATGTTCACGAGAGCCTGTCGTTTGCGGTCAGAATAATCCAAAGGAGACGAAGAGAAGCTTACCATGGTCATCGACATGCCATTTTCGTCTTCCCACGTTCGTTGACTGTCTGCAGACGAAGAGATAGATATCTATCATCGAGTCAGAGATACGGTGCATTGGAGCAAGTCCACGAAACGTACCACGTTGACATGTGCAGACCCATGTTGCGACTTCTGACAGGTAAATCCATCGCAGTATTGGTAGATCTGTTGAGGAGAATCATGGAGGCGAGAGTTGTCCAAGAATTGGGTCGAGTTGCCCTTCAACAGGTCGGTCCTGATGGAGAGACTTTCTGTCCCTGTCGTGAGCTTACTGGCGTGAGTGACCGCTGACTGGGTGCGCAATGCTGGGCCCGAGGTAGTCTGAGAGGTTCCTGAAGTGTTCCCGTTATTCAAACGGCTGCCTGATTGACGGTTCAAGGTGCTGGCAGCAGTTGCACCAGATTCGTGCAAAAAGGCGCCCCGCCGACCTGTAAAAAAAGTCGTCTCATTCCCAAATTGATCTTGGACCAGGAGAAAACCATGTACCTTGCCGGCGCCACAGATCTTTCGTTTTTCGGTGTCCCTTGTTGACATAGGGTAGGTAAATCCCATTACACAGATAATGGTCAAGATCGAGCAGCGTGCCCGAATGACATGAATCGAACACAGACTGTTGGATCAAAGCTGAGATGATGTGGAAGACAAGATGTGTCAAGGGAAGCGCTCACCGTCAACGAGCAACCAGGAGGAAGGGATTTAACGAGTAGTGTATTTAGTTCCTGATGGATTGCCTCAGACAGCGAGGGAAATCCAATGAGCTTGGCACATACATTGTCTAGAATCTTCTCGTTAAGACAAGTAAGGATATCTACGGATGTCGCGCTTGAGGCGTCTACGCCGAAGCAAGAAGAAAAAGGTGACATACATTCATTCATTCCATCGGATTCATTAATATCGGTAGTGTCTTCTTGACTTGAGTGCCCTGAGACTGCCAATAGATTTGCCTAAGGCCCATTCTCGAAACGAACACGTGGCACGTACAGTGGAAGAAGAAGCGGTCTCGGGGTCGAGCATCGCGCACCATCGACAGGATATATTTTATCTATAAAAGATCAGCTTTTCTGTCTTACGCCTTGAGGATATGTAGAGTAGTAGCGCACGATGTTTGCTCGCGTGGGCTCCTCATGATCTGGATGGTCAAGGAGGTAGCGGATATCCACAGCGTCATAACCGTATTTTTCTACCAGAATGCCTATGAGCTATGCATGAGTGATGGAAACTATAAGAGATATACTCGCCTTGGAGAAGGGTACCCATTCTAATTGCATCCTGATGAGGTCCTTTTAACTCGATATCTTCATTTGTCCGGGTCGATGTTGGACTACGGCTCTGAGACCGAGGATCCCTGCAACACTTGATTCCAATAAGAAGAGCCTTCTTCCTTGCGGCGATCCGAAATATAGCGAAACAAGACGATGGGATTGGCGCGAAGTACTCGATGAAGGATTGGAGGCGGCTTATCAGGCCCAGGGCCATAGTGAGGCGTACAGACACCGGAAGGCGAGATCGGCGTCCATCTCGTTTAAGTTGTGTGGCTCTTTATAATGTCGATACGTGGGCCTGAACATGAATGCCGTACCACCACGGTGAGAAAGACATACCGACGCGCGAGAAATTTAAACACGAATCTCCGATGTCAAAAAGATGCTCCGTGTACTCCCTAGACGCTCTCTACCCCATTAAATATCTCTCGACGCCTTATCGCCCAAGGTGTGCGCCGATTTCACATCGGAAGAAGGCGATAATGGCCGGAAGATCCAAGAATCGACGTAGCTCCGGAGCAGTAAGAGCGGCTGAAGCAGAAGAAGCAGAAGAAGCTGTGGGCTTTTAGATGTCTTTGGATTAGACTAGACAGGGCGTGGTAAAGCATTTCGTCAGATCCTTCTAGGCCCTGATATCGCTTAGATGAAGCCTTCAAGCCACTACTCAACGAGATAAGATAAGGAGTCCGCCAGATTACGCACCGATTTTATCCTACCCACGTCTCAAATCCACATCTCATAGACGAAGGCCCGCCTTATGGCGTTTAGAGCGATCGATGGGCCGTGTTTTATTTTTTCTTGGATAATTTTTATTCCCAGTTGTGTCTTGGCACTTAGTCGTCAATAGCTTGTCGGAAAAGCAGCATTCCGGTGCAGATGTCTTCCGTGGGAAATCTGGGTGATGGGCGCCTATTTCAGGCTCCGGCCTGCAATCAAACTGAAATAGCTGATGACTCGGGCCTCTATGCTACTAACGATTGATTAAATGATGTGTATTAATGTGCGTCTGGTACCGGGAGAAGTCTCACTGGGTTTCAGGGGCTGATATAACACGGATCTCATGAGGGCGTCATAGCGACAATGGGCTCCCTCGACGTACAGCTTTTAACCCTCTTAGAATAACTCGGGTAGGGCCGGCGGGGCGGCATTGCCCGCTACCCTCGTCCCTTTCTCGTCTGTCCGTTGAGAAAAAGTAGTACACGTCGATTTTTTGGTGCAGAATATTTTAATTTTAACAATGTGCATCGGCGCAGTTGAAAGGAATATAGATATGGTAGGTTCCCTCGTGATCGATGTCGACGGTGATTCCGACTATCGATAGAAGCTCTGGATTAGGGGCTTGACAGAGCGTAGTTTTCCACTGAAGGCATCAGTCAGATTATATGTTAGAGCCGGTGTACAACAGGGTACGTACCGAGATATTTGTGCTGTGTTCAACGTCGATTTCCCTGATGTGGTATACAGCTTGGTACTCGGCTGTGTGAACCACGCGTCGTCGTTCGTGAAGGTGGTGCTTGGAGGACTCCGAGTAGGTAGACATCATCGTTGTTCAGGTGGGTTGTGGCTTGTCAGCCTCTTTTTTTTTTCAGGTTATATCGAGAATTCATTCGAGTGGGGACACATACGTAAGTGCGCAGTAAATTTTGTCGGTCTCATCAATGATTAAGCCGGTGAAGCAAGGTGTTGTCGATACTGTCGCCAACATCGTTGGTGTCGTCGATCTCGAGCCCGTCGCCGAATTCCACTTTCGCGAGGGATCCGTCAAGATGGCGAGCCACGGTCCCTATACACCCTAACGCCACAACTTTGTCTGCCAATTCCGAATAGCTCGAGTAGCCCAGCGTGCTGAGTCTTGGATAGGGAAATGTGTCGCGGATGAGGTAACCCGGAAGACCCCTTGCCCAGTTTGAGATCAGCCTGCGATGTAGGCGTTGATCTGTCCCTTGCACCTGGAGAGTCGCGGACTGCAGCAAGTGGCAAGATGTCAGTATGTCAGGTACAGAGGCGAAGGTGGTTGAATCGATGCCTGAGACGCAGAGGGTTTCCCAGATTCCTCGAATGCCTCCTGTACGTTGTTCTGCTTTCAAAAACTGGGCTGTTTGACTGCCGTCTTGACTGCATTGACTGCATTGCTGCGACTGCTCTACGTGATACTGACGGTTCTTGTGATGATACAGAAACACATGTCGACCGGTCGGCGGAACGATCAGAGCGGAAAAAGTGAATGCATTGTTTCGAGAGCGTCACACAGATCTCTTCTGTACAGCGCTGAAGAGTATGACTAGGAGCTGCTGGAGGAAGAAATCCAGGTACGTTTCTATCCTACGTCTCGATTCTTTACTAAATCTTATCTCTATTTGTCTCGTGAACAGACTACGGATGGCAGAGTCGCTACTGCTGTCAGTCTCGTCATCACAGCTCAAGACTGCGTTCCTATGACCAGTTGATATCACCTCTTCTGAATAAAATCGACGTGTTCCAGACTCAAAACTACCAGAGAGTACAGAAACATTCCGATCCTTTTTTGCCGGGTGCGTCACTCAGTCACCTTAGCCTCAGGTCTACTCTCCGAACGATATTTCGCGGTTCCCTAGCAGTTTCTCGCAGCTGGCCGACACATACCACTGCCGCATGCAAGAGAATTTCACATCGCAGTACTGTACCCCTCCGTCTCTTCGCTTTCTGTGGGCATGTCAAGCTCCCGACCCCTATACATTGGTGAACGGAGACTCAGTGCCGGCTTGCAGAGACATCGAACCGACAGTCAACCTCCGCTTGAAGACGAGCGCATCTCCAGTCATGATAGCACGACGTTTGGGACTGCCCGCGGCACAGCCGCAGATAACGCAGCATCAGTGGCCTCAGAGGGTGTGAGCGGATGGTACCAGGAGATGCACGGGCCAACGTCTGACATTCTTCGGGACTGAGCTGCTGGGACGATCCTGGGCAGAACTTTGACTTCGAGTCATTCTTCACATCTTCTCCCCGTCCGACAGCGGTGGTCGGCTTCTGGGCAGGCAATCGACTCTGCGGCGGCACGGGCATCATCGAACCTATGGGACCTGAGCACT
>MPNV01001743.1:0-89032 GCA_013376435.1 Cyclocybe cylindracea | reverse complement strand
TTCTGCGGCACTTAGAATAACGACCGCGGCTTTCTATGCGTCCAGGTGTCGGCTCTTTGCACACGGCGCGTTCCCGGTCCGGCTTCAGGCTCACAAGGGTAGAAGATCCCAAGGGACACAACTCCGATTTGACGGAGCCGTGGATGTATACCAACACCATCCTCGCGCAGGTGCTCCAACGGAAGCACAAGCGACACAGGCCGCCGCGCACACTTCGGCAGCGGCGGAGTTGTCGACCAGTCACGCGACCGCCAAGTCCTTTGCGTTTCACCTGGGTAATCGGAACGCGTCGTTGTTTCTACCTTGCTTGATACCCTATAGGACTCGATCCGTGAAGAACCAAGGCGAACCTTCTCCTCCGCTCATCACGCTCTTGACGTCTCTGCCACCACACCTCGTCCAGCAGATCCTCTGGGTTCTCGCGATGCATAGCGCCCTTCCGGTCTATTCAACTACAGATTTTCCTGCTCGCGCCGCAACTGAGTTATAAGGTGAAGCCCTTTCGGTCATCAAAAAAGAGGGCGTCTGTTTCATCTGGACCTACGAGACAACTCTCCTCGGTCAGTGTTCAAGGTAATAGGTCCGAGAGGTGGAGAGATGCTAGCAGAGAGGACTAAATTCGTGAAGGGAAATACCAGAGAGTTGTACTTCTTAGCAGAGCTATCGTGTTATCGCTCGGGAAGAAGCATAAGCCAGTCCCGCCGCTTTCCGACATTGTATAGGTCCGTATATGTACGCGCTGCTAAATATTCTGTCAGTCCGAACAGCGATCGGACATAACTCCTTGACACATTCCAGACTTTGATAAAACGACTCGATTTGAGAGGAGGTACCCGATGGGTGCCACACTCCAAGTTGTTTTCTTAAGCCTCACAGTGACGAAATCAAAGGGTCCACAACAGGTCCTCGGAGGCGACGGAGGCATCGTGGTGTCCGATAGAAACTCGGGGTGGGGGAAAATAAAGCGGATCACAGTGGCGCGTGGCTCGAGAGCTGCGTGGGGAGAGGCAATAGAACTCCTGTCCGAGAATGAGAGACGACATACCTGTGGGACTGAAAGCTGATCATTTCCAGGGAGAAATGTTAGCGTCGGATCCTGATTGTTGGTCGTCATCCCCTGCGTCTCGTTCATCGTCACGTTCCATCGGTTGATACGTTCTTGCTGCTGCCTTTCGTCGCGTCAGTTGAGCATTCTTGCAAATCCCCGTTTCCATCGGCCGGTGTCTTTCATGATACTGCGACCATTCATTCGATACGCCACGCGCATAGATGCGAGGGTAACGTAACCACGTGAAGCCGATCTGTGAAACACAGAGGAACGATAAGCAGGTTGGGTACACCTTCCCAACAGGACGTTCAGTACGATACCCTGGCGAGAGATGGAGCAACGGCGTTGGGTGCCAGAAACACTCGCCTATGAAAAGGGTGTCCAATCCGTAATGCATGCATCGTGTGAAGTTATGCGCCTACGAGCGTTTTATGAGAGCCAGAAACTGCCGGTCAAGGAGGGTGCCGCAGTCTCGAGCAATAACTTTGCTACGTCGTCAATCGGATGTCCCATTCTCGTCTCCCATGTTCGATCCGCGCCCGCGCACGATATAGATATCTGGCAATCATAGGGTCAAGGGTTGCTCTGGCAGGGGAGCATTCGCCACAACCTGTGGCGTGGCGCGACGAAGCTATTCCGAGACGAGCCATGCAGTGACATCGGAGACCGGGATCTTCACCAAAAGTAGCAAGCGGAGTTGACCTCTTCTCCGATCGGGTGGTGATAGAAATCTGAAGGGCCTCGTCATGCCCTCGAGGGTCGATGTGCTCCGATTTGCAAAGCGGCTCGCAGAAGATGGTCCTTTCTGGGCTCGTAGCCGAGTCGTCGCAGAGGGAAACGAAAGACTGCTGGCCATCATCGGCTCCAGATTGAGAACGTGGGCCCCCCTCTAGAGTCCATCGCCCCCTCGTCTGCGTATTTATGGGGTGTTAGCTCGAAATCCTAAAGTACCTTATTTTGACACACGCACTACGCCCGCCAGCGTTTCTGCGTCCTGTCTATTACCACCTGTTGATGAAGGGAGTAACCCCTCATTACAGTAGATCGTAGCTTCAGGTCCGTCGCCTCCCGCTGACACGGGTCTGAAATCGCGCTTCAGACAAGCAAGCAAAAGAATGCCAACGAGAAAACACGCAACGAAACAAGGCTCACCGTCGAAGGGTGATCGCTTTTGGAAGCGGCTCTACGAGCGTGTGTGCAGAACCTATGATAGAGACGCAATATGGGCAGGATACGGACATTCCACCACAGCTCTGACTTACTCGTCCACAAATCTTCTCCCAGTCGCAGGTGACAATGTCGAATGCCGAGTGAAATCATCAGAGCCACGTTTTATTATGGATATTCCGAAGACCATTCGTTTTGCATCTCTCTCCTCCGGATTGTCCGTTTCTCCTGATAAGTGGCAGAGTCTGCGGTATCATCAGCAAGGCGTATTATGGCTCGGCGATGCGCACAAGAAAAAAGAACGAATCGCCTCGTCTCGCCCCCTTACTAGAGATGACGCTTGAGCATAGGCAAAGGGATGGTCTGGCGCTCCGTAGCTGGGGGCAAGACCTTACGATAGTTTCTTCAGTTCGGATTTATCGATCTCACCGTGTCGAGGAGATACGTGATCGTCTTCTGGGTAACGTAATCTGTCGAATCGACCCGTCAGATTGCGCAGTCGAAAATCTGGAGGACAGTCAGCACCCTTGGAGAAGCTTCGTACCTGTCGCCTCGTGATGCAGGCCCTTCAAATGTGAGAGCTGCGGCGTCCCCGGTTTCGACGATGACATCACCTGGGGTCTGAATCGCCACAGATACCGATAATTAAAGCCCTTCTGCTTGTGTTGCAACCAGCTATGCAGACCTTGGGGCAACTGTCATGGGGAAGGCGCACAATACAGAGAGTTTGGGAGACGGGCCTATGGAGACAAGAGAGTCAGCGGGAGCGAACTATAGGATCGGATGAATTCTAGCATGCCCGAGCGTCAGGATACGCATGGAGCGTCCCACCTTCGGGACGCGATATCCGCCATCAGGAGAGCCCATCAGGAAAACGCCAATCTGAAAACATTGACTGACATGTTCGATCCACAACAAGCTTGTTATGACGCTTCGTAGCGCCTCGGTATAACCGCAAGGCATCCTCTCCTTTGGTACTCTCTATCCGACAAGAATCATTTGGGTTCTTATCGGCAGAAGGACGGAAGCGTAAGAAGGCTGTAGGTCGGAAGAAAGCTGTCTCCATAGGCCCGACTAGACGCCTGGCTTCGATATTCTCAGTGCTGGATTATCGATAGCAACCGGAGTCTTTCCTAACGATGAAGCTCCTGTACGGACCCCACGGAGTTGTCAGAGTTCTAGTTCTAGTTCGACCCTCAGTTGGCTTACCGGTTATGTTCCCGGTATATGTTTATAAGGCAGGTGAACCGACATGGCATAAGTGGTGCGAAGTGAGGTGTGTGACCTAGAATAGTTGGAAGGAGAATAGCAACGAGGCGGTTTGAATTAACAGTCCCAGACACTGAGCTCTGATGTCATCACCGTGTGAATGTGTGAATGCGAAGTTGTACACAAACATGTGATGCTGATCCATAGCGAAGCCTGACCAGCGCTGCACGTCTGACCCATTTGCTCAATCTTACACTGGGGAAGAAATCACTCGAGCCACAACCTATGTTCCCACCTGTGGTTAGATTCGCTTGTACACTGTCCAGGGTAGGCTTCGTTGGACTTCCTCTATCGCGAAATACAACGAAAGCAAAGGAATAGTGAGAATAGTAATAAACATGTAAATTGATCTTCTTGTCTTCTTCGTTAAAGTCGCTCGGAGTATCAAAGATCCCAAACTTTATCCGGCGGCTGGAGAGGAAAGATGAACTGTTAGTCAGAGACGAGAAATTTACAGGGAGGCTCCTACGAAGAATTACACTCGACTTCTTGATACGGATAAACATATGAATCGCCGGTGGACGTCGGCTGAAGACACGAACCTGTGGTATCTTGAAATTCACCATCTCAGGAAGAATTTCCGGTTCTTCAACCGGATCAGATCCCCTCTCACTTCTTCTCGTTTAAAACGGCGTAAACGTTTGCGAAATTTGACAGCTTTTGCATGGGAGGTAAGGCAGGAAGCATGAAGTTGAAACCTGGAACATATGGCGTCAGTGCATGGAGCATTGCATTCAAAGAGAGTCGCACGAGATCGTCGTTAGAACTTGATTAAAGAGGCGGGTGAGTCATTCGCTGATGCTCATTTTAATGCGGTGCACTAATCTATAAAGAGAAGGCCACATACAGAGCATGTTCACGAGAGCCTGTCGTTTGCGGTCAGAATCCAAATGCCAAAGGAGACGAAGAGAAGCCTTACCATCGGTCTCGACATGCCATTTCGTCTTCCCACGTTCGTTGACTGTCTGCAGACGAGAGATAGATACTATCTCGATCAGAGATACGGTGCATGGGAGCAAGTCCACGAAACGTACCAGTTGCATGTGCAGACCCATGTTGCATTCTACAGGTAAATCCATCGCAGTATTGGTAGATCTGTGAGGAGATCATGGAGGCGAGAGTTGTCCAAGAATTGGCGAGTTGCCCTTCAACAGGTCGGTCCTGATGGAGAGACTTTCTGTCCCTAGTCGTGAGCTTACTGGCGTGAGTGACCGCTGACTGGGTGCGAGATGCTGGGCCGAGGTAGTCTGAGAGGTTCCTGAAGTGTTCCCGTTATTCAAACGCTGCCTGATGACGTTCAGGTGCTGGCAGCAGTTGCCTCCAGATATCGTGGCAAAAAGGCCGCCCGCCGACCTGTAAAAAAAGTCGTCTCATTCCCATGATCTTGGACCAGGAGAAAACCATGTACCTTGCGGCGCCACAGATCTTCGTTTTTCGTGTCCCTTGTTGACATAGGGTAGTAATCCATTACACAATAATGGTAAGTCGAGCAGCGTGCCCGAATGACATGAATCGAACACAGACTGTTGATCAAAGCTGAGATGTGTGGAAGACAAGATGTGTCAAGGAAGGCTCACCGTCAACGAGCAACCAGGGGAAGGGATTTAACGAGTAGTGTATTTAGTTCCTGATGGATTGCCTCAGACAGCGAGGAAATCAATGAGCTTGGCACATAATTGTCTTAGAATCTTCCGTTAAGACAAGTAAGGATATCTACGATGTCCGCTTGAGGCGTCTACGCCGAAGCAAGAAGAAAAAGGTGACATTACATTCATTCTTCCATCCGGATTCATTAATATCGGTAGTGTCTTCTTGACTTGAGCCCTGAGCTGCCAATAGATTTGCCTAAGGCCCATTCTCGAAACGACACGTGGCACGTACGTGGAGAAGAGCGAGTCTCCGGGGTCAGGAGATCGCGCCACCATCGACAGGATATATTATTCTATAAAAGATCCCTTTTCTGTTAGCCTGAGGATATATGTAGAGTCTAGCGCACGATGTTTGCTCGCGTGGCTCCTCATGATCGGATGTCAAGAGTAGCGTATCCACAGCGTCATAACCGATTTTTTCTACCAGAATGCCTATGAGCTATGCATGAGTGATGGAACTATAAGAGATATACTCGCCTTGGAGAAGGTACCCATTCTATTGCATCCTGATGAGGTCCTTTTTAACTCGTATCTTCATTGTCCGGGTCGAGTTGGACTACGGCCTGGACCGGGATCCCTGCAACCTGATTCCATAAGAAGAGCCTCTCCTTGCGGATGCAATATAGCGAAACAGGCGATGGGAATTGGCGCGAAGTACTCGATGAAGGATGGAGGGCTTATCAGGCCAGGCATAGTGAGGCGTCACGACACCGGAAGGGAGAATCGGCGTCCATCTCGTTTAGTTGTGTGGCTCTTTATAATGTCGATACGTGGCCTGAACATGAATGCGCGTACCACCACGGTGAGAAGCATACCGACGCGCGAAATTTAAACAGAATCTCCGATGTAAAAGATGCTCGCTTACTCCCTAGACGCTCCTACCCCATTAAATATCTCTCGGACGCCTTATCGCCAAGGTGTGCGCCGATTTCACATCGGAGAAGGCGATAATGGCCGGAAGATTCCAAGAATCGACGTGCTCCGGAGCAGTAAGAGCGGCTGAAGCAGAAGAAGCAGAGAAGGCTGGTGGGCTTTTAGATGCTGGATTAGACTAGACAGGCGTGGTAAAGCATTTCGTCAGATCCTTCTAGGCCCTGATATCGCTTAGATGAAGCCTTCAAGCCACTACTCAACGAGATAAGATAAGGAGTCCGCCAGATTACGCACCGATTTTATCCTACCCACGTCTCAAATCCACTCTCATAGACGAAGGCCCGCCTTATGGCGTTTAGAGCGATCGATGGCCGTGTTTATTTTTTCTTGGATAATTTTATTCCCAGTTGTGTCTGGCACTTAGTCGTCAATAGCTTGTCGGAAAAGCGCATTCCGTGCGATGTCTTCCGTGGGAAATCTGGGTGATGGGCGCCTATTTCAGGCTCCGGCCTGCAATCAAACGAAATAGCTGATGACTCGGCCTCTATGCTACTAACGATTGATTAAATGATGTGTATTAATGTGCGTCTGTACCGGGAGAAGTCTCACTGGGTCTTCAGGGCTGATATAACACGGATCTCATGAGGGCGTCATAGCGACAATGGGTCCCTCGACGTACAGCTTTTAACCCTCTTAGATTAGAATAAATTTGAATAGTCCAAGACATGTTTCCTTTAATTTCCTCATATCAAAGTCTTGATCAGTGGTCAGCATTCAGATATTCTTTTTGTACTGGCTAGAAGGTGTGAGAAATAATATGAAACATTACATCATCCAACGAGTCAGTAACGGTGGGGGAGCTTATATGGCGACCGCCATCTACTTACCCTCTCCCACTCTCCCACAATATCCCCTTTACCATGTCAATTTCAGACCTTGCCCCAGAGTTATTCAAGATCATAGGCGATTGTGTAAGCCTACTTAGAGTTGAAAGTGGTCTTCGTCTCAATGCTTCTCCCCCTTTCTTTTCAATTAGCTCGAGATAAGCGATGCAAAAAACGCGCGTCTCGCTTGCCAGAAAATCGGGGAATATCTGGAACCCCGAGTCCTGTCCTCGCTCACTGTCCGCTGCAAGGGCCACAATTTAATCGATAAGCAATTATCTCGTATTGAATCGCTGGCTCGCGGCGAATACCCGGCAATCGTTCGCTCCGTTCGCAGTCTGTCAATAGGACCTTGGTTGCTCGAAGAGAAACTGGGCCCAGAGCTTGACTTGTCCCCATCTGGCAGCTGTGGATCCCCTGATACCGTCTTGAATAAGCACTTGTCGCAATTTTCGAAGACCCTTTCGACAGCACTGCTTTGCTTGACAGGAGTAACTTCAGTCAGGTGCGCCTGTCTCCTCCTCATGTTTGGCGCAAAGCTAAAATACTCCTGCCTAGATGGATAAGAAGTGCTAGAGACCCCATGTGCATCACTTCAAGCGTAGCGGATGCTCTTCATGCATTTCCTCGGCTCCGCCGCCTAGGCTTCGTCCAATACACGGAAACGAACTTAGAAGTTCTCGGGAATGTCACTTCTGGACTGAATGAGCTTCCCGGTCTTGAAGAAATTGGGGTGCAGATCGAGACCAACAGCGAGTATGACAGCGAAATGCTTCGCTATTTCGCAAAAGCACTGGTCGCTTCTCCAAATCTTGAAAGTCTATCCATCGTCAACACAAGAAGGCGTGCAGACAGTATCCCGAACTCGAGTGTTCACCAGTTCTTTGAACAGTGCTCTCCAAGCAATCCTATTCATCTGAAGAAGCTTTCCTTATCCAACATGCTCGTCAATCTCGCCGGGTCCATTCTTCCTCACTTCCGCCATCTTGTCTCCTTGCACCTCGTTCGGATTTTCGAGCCAGGAGTAACCGACAAAATGTACGGAAGGCGTTATCGTCCGGAACATCTGTTGGCAACCGCCAGTACCGGGTCGACGCTCGATCATACATGGACCGCATTATCATCCATCAAAGTGTGCCTTCAAGAGATAACGGTCGATAACGTCGGGAATGGCTTCATCGACTATGTTTTGGCTTACTCTGGATTGAAGAAACTGGACATCCGGAGTCCCTGGTACCCGGATGCAGCGACTTCGGATCATTTTGGAACTCGATTTTTTGCTCAAGGTTTGTCCCTACATACGGAAACCTTGGAGATATTGCAGGTGTCTGCACCGTATGAAGGGAAATGGTGCTTTGGTCCTCACAACATCTCGATTCTCCGTCAATGCGGCAGATTAAGAGAGCTGTCGATATCTGTCGCGGAGTCGCCGAATAGTGGGCACCCGTCAGAACGGGATACCATCGTGGGCCCCTCCTTCCGCTATATTCGCTACGTATTCATGGTGCACCTTCAGGGAGCTCTGCTCAAATTTGCGTCTTCCAACTTCCCTCGCCTCGATAGAATCTGGATAAATTTTGCCCTGCCCGAGAGCTTCCGTCATGCAAAATGCGGAACTGGACGCAGGCACCGCTCAATCCGAGGACGAGTAGAGATTAGCGAGCGCCTCAAAAAATTTGCATCATCGAGCGCGGGTGACCCATCTACGGATCGGTTCGTAGAAGTTCTGAGAGCATCGGGCGTGCTGATGGGAACACCAGTATAATTCGAAGGACTAAACAGATATTGGAATAGTCTCACGGACTTGTTACAGGATGTCTGAGCAATGGGGATGATGTTGCAAAATTCCAGGATAGTTATAATTCTGGTTGAATAAGCACGATATATTTTTTTGCGGGCTCTTTTGGCCTCCTGACCCTTCCCTGAACTTTGCCTTCTTTTTCCCGGATGTCGAGGAGCAGGAATTTGCATTCTCTGCCGCAAATTTGTTAGTACACGTGAAAGGGTGCTCGAATAGAAGCGAAACTTACTGAAATATATTGGGTAACTGCCTCCTGACAGGATATGTTCAGGTGCTCAAGATCTTCTAGTCGCACGTCGCCCGCAGTACTTTGGTTGTCAGTCGTCCTTCTAGGGAATTCGAAATTTCGGGTTCTAGAGGCTACGCCATCTCATCAAACAGTAAGGTAAAATGCACCCTTGGCTCACAATGGTAAAAGATAGGTCCTCGAAGGGATAAGCTGAGGAATGACAATTGCCGCGTTGGATAAAAGGGTGATCAGGTCGAGATCCTGCGTTGCTCTCTCTAGCAACAAAGGCAGTAGCTTTAAAGCGTATTTGAAGGCCCGATGTTTCATTCGTAGCAAACGACAATTGGGTGAACGACGTTTCTCACGTCCCGAAGTCCCAAGTGAGCAACCGAAGTCGACCTCGTGCAATGAGTCGCCGAGACGATCATGGTCTTCTTGGGAGGCAGTAGACCATTCTTTTCTGGATAAAAATACTTTAAGCAATGGTATTTCAGCGAAGATACAGAGCGGAAGTGTATTCACCCTGTTGAGATAATGTAGGTCGCGATGTGAGAGGCCATCTTGGCGAAGTCCTCTCCGGAAAGTAATCTCTCAAAAAAAGGGGCGTACACACGGGGGTTCGACCACTCATAGCACCCGCATATCCACAGTTTAAGGGAACAACGATTGAACAGTCTGAAATCATTGAGGTCCGATGCCAGGAGCCACTCCATCCAGTGGATGCAGTGGGAGAATGGCTGCTCGTCCAGGTGCCATTTCTCAGCAGCAATCAAATGAAAATCCACATCTACAGTGTAGACGACCAAGAGCCCAAACAGAAGGTGCGAAATTGATCGATAAATTTTGACCTGTTTTTCAACAAATCTCTTGACAGTATGTCGACACTCGATATAGAATCGATTGGCGTCCGGAAACTAAACCGCTCTATGATCAAACAGTGGTGCAGCAAGATGTAATTATCATACCGTGGTTTCATCCGGAGACCGCAGATGGACAGCCAGAAACTCTGCGAGCGGATCCGCCGCTTGTCCCGGATGCCCAAGACATCTCCGAAAGTAGCGACAGGGATTGTCAGCCATGGCTATAATATCAAAGTTCAGCTCTCTTGTCGGGATCCAATTTCGTCGATACTGTTCCAGGCTCACAGTTGCATGTTTGTACATATCTTCGTCTAAAATATGTATAGAGTGAGCAGCCTAAATATCTGAGCCAACGCAAGACACCTGCCTGTCCCAGACGCCAATTGTAGCAGACACATGCTGACGAAGTAGGCACTCTCTCGGGCGAGATCAGCATGATATTCTTGAGAACGGCGTTGATCTAACAGGAAATCCCCTAATGATGCATGAAGGAGCCGAACTCTCGATTGGTTAAGGTCAACGACGGAGGCCAATGGGCTGAGTATCTACGCCGCGGAACCCCTTGCTAAAGCTAAGAAATTGTCAACGGCGTCTAATGTCCAAACAACGTCAGCTTGAAATAAGACAAATGAAAGAATGCGAAGAGCGAGATTGCGTGTATGTGCCGGCAAAGACGAGAATATGTGAAAGTAGAGGTCATCGAGGTCATTGAATGGGGATTCATGCATGGAGGTGTTGGGGGATACACCCAGGATGACGTTGAGGGAATGATCCGGGCGAAGATCCAGACGAGATACATATCTCGAAACGATGGCAGCAAAGATGAAACATACCGAGGCTCTGCGCACGAGGATTTCGAGTACGTCTATCGAAGGCCAATCGTCAGGGAGGTATCGGCGAAGATGATGTGTCCCTTTGATTTCCTTAAATATTCCTTTGAGGAAGAAGCGAATATCTTGTGTTGCCTCATGATTCGCTGGCAAATCCGTCCGAATGAGGATTGATCGAAAGGCAGCAGAGCCAAAGTGGGAGACAAGGTGGGTCTCTGGGCGACTAGAGACCAGAAAAACCACTGGAACCTTGCATTTTTCCCGGACTGATAGGAGGGAGGAGAGGATGCGGCGCTGAGCCTCCTGGCTGTCGCATTCATCGAGGCCATCTATCAGGATGACATGAGGCCATGCCGGCATTTCTCTTGTACAAGCCGCATTCAGAGGGTGGATGATGAGGATCTGGATTTGGGCGGTGAGAGATTTAGAGAAAACGGCAGGGTCGCGATCAATCGCGTCCTCGATATACACCCTTGTCTCAGGAACGGACACCGCGAGCTGGTACGCAATGGTGGTGACTAGCCGTCTTTCGTCGCAGCACATGGCGGTTGTCCGAGAAAAAAAGAAGCTGGCAAGAAGGATACCTTCTTCATAAAGGATTTCTGCGATCTTCTGCATGATGGCCGACTTCCCAGCCCCAGCAGGTCCGTAAAACCAGTGCATACATGCACCACCTCTGTCGGGCCTACGAACCCATTTCAGCAACCACTCGAGAACGGTATTTCGTGTGCCTGGGTAGCACTTGGGGGTTCGGAGCGCTCATAGGAGTTATGTATCGCTCCTTCTGCAACCATTCCATGAAGTTTATCGAACGCTAGAGAAATGGTCAGGACCGAGGAACATATTGGTGTGTCAACGAGACTTACAGGTAGGTGCTCTGGTGTCTGTTATTCTGACCGAGAATGTCGAATCTATAATCTGTGTATGTGAGGAGTTCTCAAAGAAACTTACATGATGGGACATTCTTCGATGTTGCTTGATGCTGGCCGTTGTCGAAAGTAAGGAGCGCTGGGGGCGGTGCCGAGTGTCAAGGCGTGTGAAAATATTGATTGGTGGTGGAGTGAATTCACACCCCTGTCTACGGGTACGAGGACGAAAACACTTCGATAGAAGTGGCAGCTATATACATGCGAAAATAGAGAGGTGGATAAGCATGATGCCGGCCTTGTGCTAAAGAAATTTACCAGTATTACTACGGCAGAAGCTAGCCCTCTTCATCTTCTATTTGAATTACCTTATGCACCCAGGTGGTAGGCAGCGGTGATTATGTGCTATCGGACTCAAAGTCGATCAAACGGCACAGCATATATATGCTCATGTCCCATCGAATCCTTGCCGGGAGGTGGCGACGAGGTACCTCTCCTGCTTCTCAAGTCGAGCAACGATCTCTTTCTGACCGTCCAGGACTTCTTGCAGCATATCCTGGATGCTGAGATGTGACGACACCTATGGTACTTATTCGACATCATGGGTAATAATAGCAAACAACAAATGCAACATACTTCGAATTTCTCCACCGCGGTATGCAATCGTTCGCGAAGTGCTTTAATTTTTCCAGCATCGGCGACGCTAAATATAACACGGACGGCGACGTTCCTATCCACCTGATCCTCGACGAATGCTAATATCATGTGTAGAGTTCTGCAGAAGATACTTGATCAAGAGCAAATTGAGCCTGTTTATATAGCGGCCACTCACGTTACAAAGCTCTCCACCATTTCGAGTTTCTCCTTCGCCCAGGCTTCTGGATCAGAAGCCTTTTGGTATGACCTCCATACCACGGCGATCAGCTCTGTCGAGTCCTGTGCCAGTTGCTTGAAATCGGCTTGATTACACTTCACGGCCTGGAACACCGCTCATCGATGAGCCACCTGGCGTGAAATAGCGAGCAAAAATAACATATACCTGCACCATGTTCACAATTTTGAGTGTTGTGTCGGCCGCTAGTTGGAGGTATGGAATTGGCGCGAACTGAGCTGCCTCTTGGACCAGTGTGAGGAGCAGATTTCCGCCTTCTGCCCCAATTTCAAGTGCCTTCGATATTCGCGAAGGCTTTGGCGATTTTTCTATCTTGCTGGAAGGACCTGCAGGGCTGGGAGAGAGTTGAGGAGTCTATTAGTATAAAGGAACGGCGTCAACCCTTCTCAGTGTGAGAGCGATCCATTGATCGTACCTCTTTGGACACGACCGCGGACCCAGAGGGTGTCGCGACGTGAGACGTAGTTAGCCCATCGCTAATGGGCTCTACCACTATCGGATTCTGAGGATCAGATTTAACACGCGAGAATTCAGGGCGAGATTCGTCGACCAAGGTCATCTTCGCCATGTCCTGTGTGATGACTTCGCTACGCGTATCTGGAGCCGGTTGGAGCGATGGTTCCTCCTTTCGGTGCTCGTGACGGCTTTTATCTTTCCTTTTCTTTGTCTTTCTCGTCTCTTGGCCTCCATCTCCTCTATCTTCGTGCATATCATTCGCGACATCACCGAACCTTCGGCGATCATTCTCCTGGGGAAACTGCGCGTAGTCTGGGTTCGGAGGTGGATATCCGTATTGATGATATGGGTACAGATGTTGCGGTGGAGGACCAGGATACTGGTATGGGTATGGCTGCCCATATATCCATGGGCTAGGTTGGGGAGGTGGAGGTCCCCAATTTGTTGGATAATCAGGAGCGCCTGCACTACCTCTATCACCGCGCTGATTCGGATCTCCTCTATAACCAGGAGTCAAGTGATAAGGTCGTCCTAGGTGGAGGTGTGTAAGGCAATGAAGTAGTAATGTTGTGTCAAGACATACCGTAGCTGGCCCCTGCGGATCGTGGGCGATCGTGAGGCGAAGGTGGTCGGAGTGGCGACCCCGGACGACTAGTCCCACCTGTCTCGTATGTGAGCTCTATGATGCGAATTCGAACCTACAACTTACGATATCGCTGAGAGTTGTCGTTGTATGAGTCCACTGTTGTGTCGCTAGTTGTATTGAAAGAGTTGACGTTCGTGGTATGTCTGCTGTTGTCAAATACTTCCATTCCGCCGTTCACGACGCTGATTGAAGTACCCTTTATCGTGATGTTGCTGGCATTCTCAAAGAAAGAAGACATCGTATCAGGATCCGAGTCGATGAAGGTCGGAGGTGGTGGTGGAGGAGAGACGTAGATGTCCTAACTGAGATGAAGGCGAGACTGCGCTTCAAGTATTTTCGGACGCCACGTCGTGATTTTAATTGCTTCTTGTTGTTACAGATGTCCATCACTTGGAGAGCGTCGGAGATAGATCGTATGGTGGATTTTGGGCGGACCCGACAGAGCCTGCCAGCTATTATGTAGTGGGTACCGCGGTGGAGAAGATCAAGGACCGTTGGCGCGTGGGAAGGCCCCGGCCCGAACCTTCCCCTGTTCCAGGCATCAATTCGCACCTTGGGCTTGAGCTTGAGCTTGAACTTCCACCATCTCCCTCCCGTCCTCCAACCCGTTTTGAGATCCACTGAAGCTTTGATTCTATATTTCTCGAGCTTCAGGGTACTGGAGGTCGTGCATACTGAGGCCGTGTAAATTGGAAAACGCGGCAAAGGTGAAATGTTCTCTACTGCGACCTCTGAGTTCTGCCTGCATTCCACTATTTTCCGGTGAGTCTCGTTTACATCCTTTCACCTCTATCTCTCGTATCTCTGTTCAACTATATAATCACGAACATTCAGATCTTTGGAGTATGTCAAAATAGGTGGGAATCTCATAGGGGGGGCGTGTTCTTTTCAGCACAGTACGTCTCCCGGCTGTTGTCGTTAACCCGGACCCTCACGAACCATAACTTCCCAGAGGGACTTGGTATTTTTCCACATGGGAAGACAGTATTCGTCTTCTTGCAATTCAGCGCTTTCCTTCGACACATGTCGAGCCTACAGCTTCAGCCGACAGTCAAACCTCTGGATATCTCCCATGCAGAAACGTTACCCTTACCTCCCAATGAAGCATGAAGCGTACGAATATGCTCGCTGTGGGGGTGACGGGTGACGAGATGGTCCGTCTTTCGTCTTCAGCATAATCATTCCTTTCCCAGCTTTTACCCGTTCTTTCGTTTTTCTTTCTTGCCTTCGTGTTTCACGATGCTAGTCAACAAATTGATCTGACCGCGACACATCTATCTCGCCATGGGTATCGACAACTGACGGATGCCATCACCGTATTGCTTGGCCTCTTCGGGCTGTCCCACCTCCTGCCCACAGTCATCTACATTGAGGCCAGTCCCGTCCTCGCTCCCACAGGGCTTCCTCTTGGTGAAAGTGTGGCGTTTCGCGGTTTTTCTCGTCCGCTGAACGATGCCCATTGCGGGCAACAATCTTGCCCGCATCGAGGAGGGAGAATGCTTTTCTTACATCACCGTGGCTCACGAGATATACTTGTCTTCCAGCGCTCCTCGAACTTTAGCCATAGCACGTCTCGAGACTGAGGGACGTTTCGACGGCGCTAGGTTCCATGTGGTGTGGCGCATTGTCCGTCGATCACGGAAGCAACATTGCTCCCCTATCGCCCGGGCAGTTGCGTGGTGGATTGGGGAATGAGAATGGCAGTGGCAAGAGACGAATGTGGACAGCGCGCTGAGAGTCGGCGTTAGGCTGTGCTTCGGACGTATCACCCTCGAAAGCCACTGACGACGGTTTTGCACGGGATCCCGTCCACGACGTCGGTCTTGAAATCTGCTCATAGCCTCTGGACCAGGCGGGGTCTCCCAGCAACCTGGAAGGATGCCCGTCAAAAGTAGATGCGTCGTTTTCAGCCCATTTGGAAACTTGAATGGAGGGACGCTACGACGTATGTTATCTTATTCCGCACGCTCTTACAGCGCCCACCCTATTCCGGTGTGACACGGGGGCGATGCTTGTTGCGCGTGTGCCCTGCATTAGCTGAGTATAAATAGGGCTCAGAACGGCGCGTTTCGAACACACTGGGGACTCTATTAGGAAGACGTGTGCACACCCCCGTTCGTCGGGGGTGGTTCTGAGAACCTTGGAGCAATCATCCTTCCTCTAAATCAACATATACTACTACGTCGTGTGGTCGACAGTCTGCGTTGTGGATGTGTTTCCTCAGATCTCAAACTTAATTTGGTTCGAGATAAATCAAAAAGCCGACATATTCGTGCTTTGTGAGGTGACTGCCTCTATTTGTTCGTCTCTCCGAATGATAGGCCCACTCCGACAGGATTCAAAGGTTGAACTTTACACTGCTCTGGGTACTCCTCGCATTAACCTTTCTGACGGGCGACGTTGCATTGCAGACCGAGAATGGAAAGAGATATCGATCTGGCAGCGCTTTCCGCTTAAGGTACCTTGAACAAGAAATACTCATTTCTACCGCCGCAGACACTGACTACTAGCCGCCCGTCAATGTGAGCGCGTGGAAAAATTGAGTCCACGTTCCCAGGTAAGTGTCACTTTAAAGTAAGATGTCGAATATGACATTTTAGATTTGTCGCTTCTTTGCCAAGAGGCGTGGCTAAGGTACGTCTTCCCTGTTCCATAGAGGTGGACAGTTTACATGAGCACGGCCAAAGGTAACCTGACTTCTCCCTCTGCATTCACGCGGATCCTTGTCTTCGCCTGATTTCATGTCGTCATTATAATTCATCACGTCCATCTGTTGGATGGGCGCTTATTTTACTTTACACCTCCTGCGAATGGGGAACAGGTGAGGATAGCCCAGCATTCAAGTAAGATCTTAGTCAATTCGAAGATCCCCACTCACAGAAAGACTGACATCATATTCAATGCAGCTACCAGCCGCCACATATCCAATTGGATACGTTTTGCGCGCTCACACTGCGTTATCATTGACTTCTCACCAATCGATAAGGGATGCTTCCATTTGACATTTGAAAACGTACATTAAAGCCAGAAAACAGAGTCAGGTAGACAAGATCCAGAAATTTTCAGGTATGCCCGCAATTGAACATAGTTGTTCCCTTCTTGATCTGGGACTACTGTAGACAACGCCATTTATTGACTTGGCGTGAACCGGAAGATTGAAATTTTTACTGCAGGGGGGTAGATTCAAATAGAGTGCGTGTAGATTGAACGCAAGAAAACATCTGTTGCTTGGTGACTGCCAGTCATGATATGGATCGAGCTGCAGAAGATATTTAAAGGAAAAAGACGGCGTCGCACCGTGTGTCGTGGTGGTCGCTATCAGGGCGGAGGTGAGCGGGCCGAGTGTTTGTCTCTCGTTAACGTCGTTGCCAAACAAGCACCCTAAAGTTCCATCAGCGTTTTCAACTCCCCTATTTTAAGCTTTCAAACGAATTCCTGTGACAATCGCGGGCGACGCCATGCACGACTCAGGACAGTGCCCTGACCCTCCAAAATACAATCCCGGTATTTGAGAGGTCATTACAGAGGAGGTACTCGACCGGATCACAGACGACGAGCGAGACACATTTATGCGCTGGCTCTACGGACCTGCAGGAGTTGGCAAGTCTGCCATTGTGCCAGAACTCGTGGAGAGGGATCGCTCATCGCTATTTTTTTTCTTCGCGGACGAATGCCGCCAGGAGTGACGAGAAGAAGGACATCAGTGCTATTGCGAACGAGCTCATGATCTCCAAACCTGCGACGTTGTTGGGATGGATTCTCTGGGAGCTGTCCCCACTGCCAGAATAGCAGGATGTGAGATATGGTGGAGATGACTACCGACAGAGAGGGGAAATCATCCATCGTCTGCAAATGGTACGTCGAGTTTCATATGCTGGGTATTCTCTCTCTCCATTTATAACGCCATGCTTGTATTTCTCGCATCCGTGTTTCCCAAAGAATGTGTTGACATACCCGCCCTCTCCCCTGCGGCTTCCTTTCCCATATTTTCCACCCCGTCTATTCGAATTTCGCTCATACTCGCTTAAAGCCAGGTCGGTGCATCATCAGATTCGTCTATTCGTGCGTCCTAAAGGTCTCCGTCGTCCTCTCCAGTGAAATCCTGTGTATAAATCTCCCCTGGTGCACGAAGCGGACGCATAAAGCCTGCCTACACCTGGCAAATGAGAAACGCGAACCCCAACGCTTGTCAGCCGCCCTCTGCCACAAAGGCCTGAGAGCGGTAGGCGAGAATCCTTTGGATTACTGGTTTCTGCCTCTTTTAATTCCTTCCGGAGCTTTACATATGGTATTTCATTTATCATCCCAACGTTCATGCTTGGCGATATCTGTTTGGGGTCTCATCTCAGGAAATAACTACGAATCATGTCTTGAGTGCGTCAAGGGTCGTCTAACGCAGCCGGAGTGATGGGGCTCGCTCTACGCCACACTACTTTCGTATTTGTTGTGAGTCCAGTATCTTCTCGGAGAATCCACTCTTTGTCATGGCTGCTGTATCTCGTTCCCAAGATTGTAGTGCCCCAGGCATCTTCAAACTCGTTGTAGCTTTGCCTTTTCTCTTTCTCCCTTTGTACGCATCGATCATACACCCCCTTGCATCTCCTAGCCTTGTTCTCTTCGTTCTCTCGTTTATTCAATTTGACTCACAAGCTCTTTTTTAGACGGCCTTTCTGGCCCGAAACTTGTTGCAATTCAACGACGTACCCCAGCTCTCGATGCCCACCTCAGCAAGTATGGTGTCCGCGTCTCGACTTTGCCGGGATCGAAATGATGGTATGGACTCTCTTTTGTAGTGCTGCTATTCTTTTCATTCCGTCTTCCTTCAACGTTCGTCCAAGGTCTTATCTAACCTCAATAATCCCCTGTAGGTATGTTCTTGAGGGCATCACCAGCTGTCTGATACCGACGTCATCGTGCTGGGTGTCCTCGCATGCGGCCGGGTTCGCCTTCCCATGACTGTCTTCGTCATGACGAGCAATGACCTCGCTTCTAAAGAACTTCCACCCCCTTCTCGTCCACAGGCGCGTGTCTACGTGGTGTGGCGCATCTCCAATGATCACGGAACCAAAACAGGTTCTCTAATTTCGGAAATCACCACTGGGCGGTACCAAGGTTGCGGCGGGAGGTGATCGTGGACCACCCCAAAGGTCGACGGTAGACCACAATGCTTCTCTTTAATTACCGTCAAATGCCACTATCGGCCGCCCTTCACGGCCCTGAAAATCTCCTCGGACGACATACCGCGTTGGGTCTTCCACCGTGCCCATCATATGCAGATGGTAGTGGTTCTTGACCCGTTTGTAAACCTGCAGAGAAACTGCGATGATATATGCTACTGATATGTTCGTCACTGCCCTGCACACCCCATATCATACCCATCAAAAGTCTATTCGACGCCTCCACGACATTTGTTGGAACCGTCAAACACAGCACTTCCTCGTTTTCTGTTGCAGACATGTAATTTACAGTTTGAAGGTGGCTCACTCTCACGGTCTCCACAGATCCTCGTCAAGATTTGTTGCGTATGGCATTTGCGACAACTCTCTTGACCGACTTTGAGGTGCAATGGTGCTGTGAAATAAAAGAGGCTATTACTAAAATGATATCTCCGGCATAGCAGACTCATTTTGTGATACAACCGGGGCTTGTCCCAAGTTGGAGACCTAGGACTTCCACCGGAAACCCAGCCGCTCAATAACTCCAGCTCAATCCTGAGTTCAAACCACCACAGGTGGTCCCATCGTTCTGTCTCCCACCCCCTGCCTCGTCGGGGCAATCTTGTGGTTTCATTTAGATCAGACAGAAGGCTTCATTTCATGTGCACGCGTCGGCGTTGTTGGTCTCGAAATGGTATGATGTATGTCCAGCAACCATGGAGGCATAATCGTGACCAACTTGGGCTATGTTAACTTCCTATCACCGTTGGGTGGGTCAGTGCGAGGTCAATTTGGAGAGGCTCAGAGAATCGGCGCTAGACGGTGCTTCGAGTATGTCACAATTGAACGCTCCTACCACGTGCTCTCCACGGGTTCTCCTGCACGACAAGGTTGTAGAAACTCTCCATGGGGAAAAAAAGAGCACCATATCCCCCGATAACCCAGAAATTGACCATCGGGGGCAGACGGGACATCAGGCCGCTGGAAATCCAATTAGAACACGATGCAACGAACCCCCACTAGAGGTCTCATTCCCCCAACTCCGTGCTTGTCGTGCCCGTACCCGGCCTTACTTGCATAATATTGCATCCTTTGAGCATTCCCAAAAGGGCTCTGTACGGACTTGGCTTCCAAATACCCTGGGCGACCCCCCAACCTCCACGGTTTCAATGTGCTCTGGTTCTGATGCCCAGTCCCCTGGTTGATTTCAAAGTAGCTTGATGGACCATTCCCTCAACTGAGATTCGCAACTAGACTATCGCAACTCGCAAGTTTTTTTTTTTTGGTGCAATTTGCGCCGTATGTCTAACCTGTGAGTTTCTTTCTTATGCTTCAGCCGTGCCGATATTGAAGTATCAGATGGAGTTCTATCACAGGGTTGAATTTGAGAAGTCCAGAGGATCTACGTCAAATAACCTAGCATAACCCTTCCACACGACGTGCATGCTTTTGTATCTTTGCTGATTGTGGGTCGAAAGGTGGGATTTCTCTCACACTAGTCGGAAATCCGATTCTATTTTGCTCTGCGCGGTCCTCGCAGAGACTGTCATGGTGGGCGGCGAACCTTCTGGACTAACGAGTCGCCTGATCTTCCCAAAGAAGCATGCCCTTTCATGTCGCCTTTGAGCCCATCACAGGACTCGTCAATTTTTTTTGAAACAGAAAGAGTTCAAGATAACGTTGCCTCCCTTGCCCTATCCAACTGGTTATCATCTCAGCGTGGCTCTTTGCCCGCATCCGTTTTATGTCATCATGCCACATCAGGTCCGTCATATGGGCGCTTATTCAATTTGGTGGGAATGGAAGCTATTGTCCGTTGATTTTACAGGAAAACGGCTTGAGGCACATAGAATTGAAGTCCATTATTTATCTCATGTCATGAGTATAGCACGGCTTCTTTCCTCAGCTTCACCCAGCGTATTTCTCCAGAGCATTTAGTCTTTATCTAAATCCGGCGATCCTGATGGGTTTGGAACTGCTCTATTACTACTCTCAAGGGAGGCAGAACATATTAGACTGGGCCCAGGTACAAGAAGCAAATGTACCAAAAGGCAGGAACTCTCCGACTTTCATTCTCTCTTCGTTTCCAGAAGCACAAATCTGTACAGGAGATATGTTTGGTGTTGGTGGTATTACATCCGCTATTCGATGGACACTCATGCAAATGTGGATATCTGTGGTTGACATGCACAAGAAGATCTTTTCAAGATTATGAGAACCCAGCACCGGTTATAGCTGCTACCATTCTAGAAAGAGTGCTCAACAGTGCGATTATCCGTTCTCAAAGGCGTGCTTACCCCATTCACAACTCAGAGGGCAGTGCATTTTCTCCCTCTCAACTCTATAAGAACCAGACGGAGATTCAGTACTACCCACATTCAAACCACTCCACAGCTTTCTCCCGCAACAGAACTATCTACCACTCGATATATTTTCTACCACAATGACCAACTCTGCTGGTGCGCTCCAGAATCACTCACCAATTCCTGACTTCGCTCACATCAAGCACAGATAGCTTCAAGTATGCCCTCCTCGTGCAAGTGCCCATCCAAGGCCCAGGTGATCACACAGCCCAGCAAGTTCAATCCATCATCGAGGGTGAGCAGCAATATTTTTTGCCATAGCCGAAAATATGATCTCAAAATTGTCACAGCTGTTGATAGCACCTTCAAGGCCAACAATGACGCCAAGGTCAACATCTCGATCAAAGAGAGTGATTCTTCTGCCCTAGGAAACACTGGAGATGAAAGTGTCGCCCAGAAGCGTGCGAAACAAGCTGCAAAGGATAAGGGTCAGGGAACCCAAAGTGAGAACGCGGCCTAGAGAACTGATTCGTTGAAACGCAATGGTGTATAAGATGATCGGCTTGAATGCTTGTGGTTGAATTGTGGACACCGACTTGTATATGTTGTTTATGATCTAAATGGGTACAGTCTGGAAACATTATGATCTTCACAGGCATAAGTTTGATCATAGAAACTTCCCTTCACGGTAGGCACAATGCCCCTTTAAACCTTTGCCCCACCGTGCAGAGGCTAGTTTTTCCTCGGTCGAAGTACCTTCATATTCTGTGATGATGAGCATTTGAAATGTACCCGCCTCACAACGGTGCTCATTTAGAACAGAATCAGGGGGATTTCTAAACCAGCTTAATTATGTGGAATGATGTGGCAAATATTTTAAATCCACTGTTACTCTGACCTCTGAAACTTATCCACTTCCCAGCCTATGGTGGGGTGATCGTGTACGGCTCGAATCAAGGGGCATGCGTGACTCGAAGACGGGTGACAAACGTGGGCGCTAAGCATGGGAATGTGAGGGAAGAGGCAACGGCGCCTCCAAAATATTGTCAGAACGAGGACGAGGGACGAGGGTGAGAGATGGAAAAAAATCTATATTCCGTGTGTATAAGTAGACATGGAATTCATATCTACAAAGAAAAGGGACCCCAGCAAGGAAGATCTCTGAACTGGTGTGAAGGAAGAAAGAAAAAGATAAAGAAAGAAAAGGGAAGGAATAGGGAAAAGGCCGCAAGGCAGTAATGATGATGAAGGAAGAAGAAAGCTACCTAACGAGGAAAAGGTGGCGTGCCAAGTGTCTCGGTGAGACGGGAAAGGGAGGGAAAGAGGTGGTATTGGTCACGGGATGGCCACCATCTGCCAAGGAATCATGTGGTCTGGTGGGAAAGGCATTGGAGAGCGAGGGAAACATAGGAACGCGATGGCAAAGGTAGGTTGACAAAGGAATTTACTGGGGCCAGGGAGCAGGACGGCTCATCATCGTCAAATCCAAAATCCCCTGGCAATACTTCGTAGCTTTCTGCAGAATGTCCTCTACATAGTCAATTTGAAAGATGTTTCGTGTTCATTCTTGAAAGGACGTACCAAAGGAGTCCTGGCTTCTTGCGGACTGCATCTGCTGGCAATATCGCACGCTGTCACTACCTTCTCCATCTCTTTGTTTCTAATGGCTGCCTGTTTCGTGAATGACGGAGACCCATGCAACTATTGAAGATCAGTGGACGTAGGAAGCACGACAATGAACAAACCCACCAGATTCCCTGTTGACTGCACGCTGCTCGTAGAGGTTGGACTGACAAGAGCACTTGCGCAGATGACACCACGAGGGTCGGTTGTCCTGTCAGGAGTCATTTTACCCCCCCTTGTTGTGGCTGCGACAACTTCCCTCATCTCTGCCTCCCGGGGTGTTGAGTCGACCTCACTCATTCCCTCAAAGTTGTCCGCCCCCTCATGTTCAGTACCCGTGGATTTGCCAACGCCACCCTTTGCCAGCGTCTGTTCCCTTGGATGTGTGAATGTGTGCTCACTTCCCACATCTCGGAACGGTGGCTGCAGTGGTTCTTGCATAGAAGCTGGAGAAGTTTGAGAGTCGTCTATCCCTGAAGTGATTCTTAGGGGAGTCGCCTGAGAAGAATCTGCGCCATTCAGAGCGATTAGGCGTGACAAATGCGAGGGTTCTTGCGTCATCGTGCCGGGTCCATGCTGTCCACCAGCTCCAGTATAATTAAGCTGATTCACTGTGTGATATACCGTCATGAAGTTGACATTACTTGAGTCAATTGAGGTCGCTCGGAAAGCTATGCTGTTCGCGGTTTTCTTCGTGTCACGATTCCGAGTCTCCATTCCGGTTTCTTGTTCCCGAGTCAAACACCCAGTGTCATTTTTTTCGCATGGTGGAACTTATGCAATCGTCAGACTACACATTCGTTGCAAAGGGGGGAAGAGATTATAATACCAAGTTCGACTTTTGTAGGTGCACCTACACTACAGAAACGGGGAGGATCCGTCCTGACAACTTGGAAGTCCATATTCCCAACGACAAACTTATCGCCTTCATGAAAAGGAAGAACGGCTTTAGAAGCTTGTTACTCCTGGTGAGAAAACACCAATAGTTTGAGATATATTGGGACGCGTACCATCCTCAAAATACCCTTTCAGAGCCTCCTCCAGAGCGGCTCTGTCAGCTTCGTAGTGAAGGGCTTTCACGACGACTAGTTTTCCCTCAATATCACTCTTCGGGTTGATACCCCATACAGTGACGGGGTCTTGGTCTTTGACTCCTATGTTGTTCTGCGCAATGCCATCCATCTCTATTGTGTTCACATCGCAATCTTCTTTTTCGATGCATACAAGGACTGTGCGCCGTCCGTGATTCGATCTACGAAGCCCAAAGGGTTTTGTAAAAAAAAAATAGCACAATACAGAGGGGATAGGGATGGACCCACTCGATGAGGATGCTCTGATAATTTTGTATACCCAACATTTTAATCATACACGGATTCACGATAGTGTGTTGCACTGGAGGACATGTCAGTTACTTGCCATGGAGCAATGCTATGCGACAGCTTACTTGGATCGGCCATTTCCCGCCTATTCATGACGGCTAACCGATGTACGGGCTCGCTGAAATCGGAGACGCTCATCTCGAATGGTTGGGGGGGCATGTAGAAGGCAGGTACATGAAGCTGTTCGCTAAGGGTATAATATGTTTGTCGGACTTCGGATATAGGCCCACCTTGGCATTTTTTCATCAATAAGAGCTTATAAAGAGGGTTTCTAGATGAGTCCGTGTGCTATATCTGGCACCTTGAGCCATGCTATTGAATGCTCCAGCTTCGTTCTGCGTAGTTCGAATCGTTGTGATGGCCAACGTGGGTCTCATGACTCGGTCGTAATCCAGATCGAGACGTTCACTTCAGACGGCATTTTCCAGAGCCGGCCATGTCTTGAAGGCGGAATAAACCTCAGTAATTATCCTCTTACTACGAGGAAAGTCTGGTGGTGAGCATCCATTAGTATCCACTGCTGGTAAGGCCGCTGGTTTCCCTCGAATTCCCAAGACATAGGTCAATTGAAAGGAGATTAGACTCTCGAATCCGGAAGCTAAGACATCAACCACGATCCTGTCAGTGCACTTTGATCGAGGCGAGAGCATTAACAGCAGTGTTTCCCTATTGTTTGAGATTGAGGGATCAGGGCTGAAGTATTTCAACACAGGAGAAGACGAGAAGACGAACACTCATCTCATATTCTGATTTTTCTGATTTCAACCTAATAATGGAGAGAGTCTACGAATTTCCCAAACACCACGCCAATGCGGGTTGAGAAAGAAAAGTCCGCTACAAACACTCGAACGAGAGTTTGCATCCAGCTGAAACAATGTTCGATAGTGCTTATGGGTGTCATTCTCGAGCGTCCTTCCAATCTCTGTGCTACGTGTCTGTATCAAGCGACTTTTTAAAGTTAAATGAAATGCCTCTTACCCCGGAAGAAACCTCGTTACTTTCGGCGGTTTCACGGGCAGTGGAACATTGTATGTGCCTCACGGCTTCCTCCAGGTGTTCTCTAGAATCATAATCGAGTGAGGACAAAAAGAGCGAGTAGGGAGATACGTGCAGACCTTGTCATAAAAGCTAATTTTTCTTCGCGAATATCATCATGCCTACGAAGGTCAGACTCAAGTGCTTTGTTGAGGGACCGAATAGACAGCTCCAGGGCACGGCGACAAACTCCCATCAAGTCAGCACCTGAAAACCCGGGTGTCACGTTGGCTAGCCACCTGAGATCCGACTCCAACAATCCAGTCGGTTCGTAAGATGTACAGAGGATCGCCTTAAGAATAGAGAAGCGCGCATCTTCGTCAGGTAGGGCAACGTGAATCAGTCGATCAAAACGCCCCGGGCGAAGGAGAGCAGGGTCAACCTGATCAAGCCTATTCGTAGCACCGATAACGAACACATTCCTCCTTGCTCTAAATCCGTCCATCTCCACGAGGATTTGATTCACTACTCGATCACTAGCCCCGCTGTCCCCCATGTGCGAACCACGAGGCTTTGTGAGAGCGTCGAGTTCGTCGAAGAAGATTACGCAAGGTGCTGCAGAGTGAGCCTGGTCAAACACTTTCTGGACGTTCGCTTCTGATTCACCGAGCCACATAGAAAAAAGCTCTGGGCCCTAATGCTATCGATTGATCGGTAATCTTGGCATCCACGCAATGAAGTGCTTACCTTGACTGAAATAAAATTCAGACCACATTCGCAGGCTATGGCTTTCGCGAGAAGCGTTTTCCCCGTTCCTGGTGGGCCATGCAGTAAAACCCCGGTGGACGGAACTATACCGAAATTCTGGAATTTCTCTGCATACTTGATAGGAAAGAGAAATAATTCGTGCAGTTCCTTTATAATGCTTTCCAAACCGCCAATGTTCTTCCACTTGATCGGCGATATCTCTGTGGCAGTATTTTCGCGCAGGGCGAACGGGCGACAGAGCGAGAGGGCAGTTCGGAAGTCATCCATCTGAACAAAGAGTGAATCATCTGTTTCATTGGTGTCACATCCTATTCCTGAACCCATTGACCATTGTTCCATTGTTCATTGTTCATTGTTCATTGTTCTGGTTCTCAATGGGTATCTTCATTGTTTCATTCATTATTGTTCTCATTGTTCTTCTGTTCATTGTCTTGCTGGCATTCATTACATAACCTAGATCTTCTCCATTGTCCTCAGTAGTATAAGTACCTAGGTAGTGTACTGGATTCCCCAGCTTGAATCTCAACCTTGACACCCCCCTTGCTCAGTGTTCATCCTCCTGTCTCCTGGACCTTGGCCAGGATGACTGTTCTTGTCTCTCCCCTGTCAAGACCAAGGCACCTTCCAGTAAATTGGGGACAACCAGATGATGTGTAGGGGCACAGCACAAGAGCATGCTGAGGCCAAGTCCCCCCTCCTGTTCAGGTCATTACAATTGGATAGATTGGGCTGATCCAGAGAGAATGTTTTGCAAATGTGGTGGCTAGCTGCCTCTGAGCAGAGAGAAGCAAGATCAGCACCCATGTAACCATGGGTTTCATGAGCTATCTATTAGCCAATATTCGGTCAACGACTTCCAGTCCAAGCGAGCCCTCGACGACTTACAACTTCAAGATCAACTTCAGGGAGGAGTTTCATAGCCCGTGTATTTATACGTAGGATTTCCAGTCGACTGCATGTATCAGGTGCTGTAAATTCAACTTCATGGTCAAAGCGACCGAAGCGCCTGAGAGCGGGGTCAATAGAATTTTGTCGACTGGCGGACGCCAATACCATGATGGTTAAATAATTCTTGATATCGTCCATCAGAGTGAACAGTTGGACAGTAAGACAAATTCCGAGGCCATCTGACTTCAAGTACATGGGTCAGTAACCCCGCGAGCGGATTCAGCACGGAAAATTCACTTTACTACGTTTTGGGGCTATCATATCCACGTCGTGGATGAATATGATAACTCGCCGTCCAGTGAATGCTTTAGCTTTGTCGAAAGCTGACTTGAGTTTTCTCTCGCCCTCGTTGACCATCATGTCCGAAGCACGCACGGAAATGAAATAGGCGCCGATGTGGTTTGCCACCGCACGGGCAACACGTGTCTTTCCTACACCAGGCGGGCCGACCATGAGGATTCTGCGTGCCGACCGTGCCCCGATCGTCGTAAAAGCCTCAGGGTTCAGGAGCGGAAGTTCCACCCAGTTACGAAGCTTCTCGATTTGCGGCGTGCAGCCGCCAATGTCGCAGTACCCTAATCCTAATCACATACGATATTAGTGAGGGCCTCGGACATGAGGATTGTTATTACCGAGCTCAATCCTGGTTTCGCTCGTGGCAGTACAGAAGCTCGGTGGATCTGTCTGGAGGACCTTGAATCGCAAAGTTCCGTCAATGACGAAAACATCCCCTTCGTGGAATGGTAGAAGTCTGCGGCCAGCTAAAGGGCATTGGTCAAATGGAAAATCGTCAAAGAGGAAAAGAGATAAATCACCTTCGGCGAAGTAGGCTTTCAATTGTGTCTCCAACCCATTACTGACGCTATCATGGCTCCTGTCGAGAGGCACCACGACGATTGACCTCGCATGCTCATCGGACGGAGCCCGTCGAACTGAGACACTCTTGCCAACTTTGACTCGCAAATTGTTACGGGCCTGCTCATGTAGCTCGATTCGACCCGGGTCGCCAGATTCGAGAGGGACACAGACGAGCGCCGTCTTGCATCCCTTCTTCCCCCTGATCCGTGAGAACGTGATTATAGAGGACTCGATCGAAAACAGAAACACTTGCTGAAGAAACATAAGCTCATAACGCGAGAGCGAGAGAACCTTCATGGCATCTACATGAATTGCTGCAAGTTGTGCTGATTCTCCGGTGTCAGTGCCATATATGATTCGACGGTTCGAGACGTACCGGGTTTTCTGGCACATTGAGTTGCTTCCTCAATGACGAGAGTGAGCTCTGAATTTTCTGTGACACATGGTGGGTTGGCTACCAGCGGGATGGCTTGATTCAACATGGGAGAGAAAGTCCTACCACCTGAGAGATAAAAGGATCCTGCTAACGCCGTTAACGATGGCAAGACCCCCCTCCAATGTCTCCGAGTAGTGTGAGCATGCTGTCAGATTGCCACTTATGTGACGACTCGTGGCCCCGTGAATTTGGGGGTCCGCTCCTAGGCGTTGACGTTTCAAGTTTCCTCCGCTTTCTCTCCACTTTCGAGTGGTGCATTTCTCCAGATGGACAATAGGGAGGTGTGTATAAGCTTTTCTTAAATAAAGGTGGCCATTCGCAGTTCATCGAAGGAAGCTACTGCTCTGGTGCTGTGAAGGTGTCTGCTTCTATTTGTGTCATAAGACAGTGAGTAGTCCACCTTACACTTCCTTATGGAGGAGGCTTCACACCTTTCTGTTCACTGAACGATATTTGACAGATGTTCTCATACAGTCCCTTCCGTTCGGAATGCCACTGAGATCAGCGTCAGGGCAAGTCATCTTCCAGAACTCGCGGGCCATTATGCCATAAGTTGCGCCGGACTCTTGGAATCAAGTGGACTTCAGCTTATCACTGCTGTGTGAACGTGCCCAAGAGCTACAAGCAGAATGAGAAAACCCGTCAATTTGGGTCAACAATCCATGAGAGCCATGCCTGGTGCTTATCCGTAGGTGATTCGAGCCTCGTTCTTGCCTAGCCCAATAAATTTCTTCAATACCAAACGTAACTCGTGTCAGAGCAATGTGTGAACACCGGATAGTGCCACCCACTTGGACGACCCCCCTCCCCCCAATCGGCCTAGGATGTTTTCGGAGACTTCTCGTATCAAGCGAAAGTCAGAAAACGATGACATTATTTTATTTAACCATACCTTTTCCCCTGCCTCCAAAGCACCCAATTAGCTCGCAGACGCGTCCGATAAACGAAGAGCTCGAGTGTTTTCACTCGGACGACTCATGGCCTCCCTCCTCCCAGACGTCGACTCCTGCCAGCGTCTATCAAGGGAAAATGTAGCTCTTTTGAAGCTGGTGGCATTTTCTTGGCGCACAAAGACTAATCGCGCAGGTGGCAGGCACAACGCGCACCCCGCCTTACCCTTGCCTAAAATCTGGTAGCGAAATGTGAACACTGAACATTGAGTAGTCCAGGAGATGCAGGTAGCAGCTTACAGATGTCCCAAAGTCGCCCGAGGCGGACGAACGCGAATCCCCATTGTGAATCGTGTGAATGACGGCGAGGCGGCGACCGCAGGGTGAACATCAAGTACCGCTTGTGGAGACGCTTGAGGCGGAGTTGCGTGAGTGCCCTCCTTCCCGTCCAGGTGAAGGGATAGGCTTACCTGGCATTTACAGCCATTCAAGTGGGGTCTGGGCTATTGCGTGAACGTTGAGGCATGTGAGGGAACACCTGTCGTTCAGCCCTCCTCGGCGAACACAATATCAACGATGGCTGGGTGCCCAGATTCGATGACAATGAGCTGGAATGGGCAGGATCAGGCGGTGTTCGGTAAAAAAATCTGATACACCAACCTCCCACGGCATGTTCCCTCACTGGTTACGGGGTCCCTTACCGAAAAGGGCAGGTACATGACGTCAACGTCTGATCGCTCGACAAGATAACATCGCCATTGGTGGGACGAGATGAAAACTATTGTACAGGTGCATGTAAACGTTGGCTTTTCGATGGGAATGGGTTTCTGGACAAGCTCTCGGTGCTTGATCGCGAGATGCAGGAGGCGGCCCATTTTCTCTGTACTTCGTCTGACTCTGAGTCCGAGTCTTTGTGCCCACAGTTCTCGGGCTACATGAGGCCGTCGCTGTTCGGAATCGCATTATCACTTCGCCGTGGCAACTCGGTGAAGGCCAATTTGCTGTTCCTCGTCCACGCTGATGTGTGTGCTTATGCGGAACTCTCGGGAAGGGAGGAAATTGACCAGAATCTGTGAGATGGTAGGTGGTGATGTGGTGAATGAAATTGTACTTCCAAAATGTTGTGTGTTGCCCATTCATCTCCTTTGGGCCCAATGGACAGTGTAAAGGGACGTTGGTGCAAGGTGAGGACTCCGAAAATTTTGCTGCATCGGATTGTCACATCTTTGAATAGAAATATAAGCAATTAGACTCCACAGAGAGTGAGTCTTTCTCGTTGCGAATGAGGCTCGTTTTGCAACCCGCCACATCAGGGTCTTGTCCACACCAACCACACGGGTCATTCATGCTCAAAGATAACACATACCTTCTGCTGTGGCCTTTAATAAACTTTGGCTTGCAGCAGCACACCTCTCTTCGTCCGCCTTCTTCTCACTGTGTTTGTTCAATTTTCTCCAAGCATCTTGCTTTCCCTTGATGACCCTCATTCCAGTGAAGATCTCTATTAGGCCCCAATGGGTAGCTGAGGCAGAGATCGCATTGGACGATCTCAACTCCCTTGTCATGATCAATGGATATTTTGAGCTCCAGTCTCCAGAATCTGGGTGGCCGAGATAAAGAATGGCAAAGTCTTGGGTGGGTTGAGCTCGATCGCGTTATACTTGGTTCGTTTTCGAGGCGTAGAAGATAGATGATGGAGGAAGGGCAATTTTTATTGGGTATCTACAGACGTATCAACACCAGCTTGTCTGTCGGACGGACAACACAATATCCATCAATCAGTTATTGACGTCATGTACCTGCCCTTTTCGGTAAGGGACCCCGTAACCAGTGAGGGAACATGCCGTGGGAGGTTGGTGTCTCAGATTTTTTTACCGAACACCGCCTGGGCAGGATACATATATCAGCATGGCTATTCAAGTCGACATTCGGACACTTACATCCATATCTCCACACCCTCTCCTTCGACATCGGCAGCAGCGTGGTGGACAACGAAAATCGACACGAGCTGCACATGGTTGAATGTTAGCCTCCTCGTCGTCTAAGTCGAGAGCGAGATGATTTACTCCTTTTACGCATCACGTTCGCATTCCAGGCGTAACGGAAAGGCGCCAGTATAACGAACTGAAACTTTGGGACGACAGAGAGGCGGTGTGATGCTGACGGCGCAGAGACGAACAGGGCCGAGCACAGTGAGCACGGCGCCGGCAAGTGGGAGGGCGAGCGAAGCAAGCGAAAGAAACACGAACGAGCAGGAGGGCACGAAGCCGCTTCCCACGGTTCTCTCAATCTGAACCTCAACCATTTTTTGTCTCCGGAGTCTTGCTTTTAAATGCCCACTCCCTGGAGTTGGGCTTCATACAAGGCAGCGAAAGGAGTTAATTTGTATATATCGCAAAGCGCAATGGATCATGACCTCAATTATACGGCCGATTTCGTAAGCTCCTTTTTGCTCCTCTTACTTCACCGACGTCTACGTCCCTAGGTGCAGCTTTTTTGCCTGTGCCCTTCGTTCTCGCCATCTCATTAGAACCTGAGACAGGATTAGACGGACCCTGAAGATCTATTCAGCTTGAAGACCCAGAGTGAATTGCAATTATGCAAGGCATACCTTCTGACGGTCGGAACCCACTCCTCCTATTAGGCCAGCTCTAGCGACAGAATTGGTACTTGTATTCGTGTTTGCATGCTCTTTTATCTGTCTGGGCGCGTATTTTCTTGGTGCCGGAGGTATAGCTGCCTGGAGAAGAGTTGTATCGGTACGGGTGAGCTCACAACATTGAACTTAACGAGCACACCTTGGTTCGACCACTTGGTGGTGTAATTGGCGGTGGTTTTTTTGCTGGAGTAGGACTGACGACGCCCATGGTGCGGCTAGGAGGACGAGAACCTCTCAACGAGTGGACGCTGGATTTCCCCCTTCTCTCATTCTCGACCTGTATGGACCCTCCGGTTGGAAGGTCAGTCAGCGACCCTTTTTGAACTTCCGCTTGGGCTCCTTTCTGCGTCTCTCTCATATCCTTTTTCTCTCCCTCGTAATACCCAACGCGACCCTGGGCTAGCACTTCTTCATTCTCGGCCTCCTGTTTGCCCTTGCCGGCGTCAACACTGGCAGGGTGCCGCTCTGTTGGAATGGCTTCATGGCTGATAGGTGCAGCCTGAGCAGGACGGGTTTCTTCGGGTTGCGAGACTTCGCCGGCTGGCGTCGATGCTGGGTAGACATAGGTGCAATCCGCGAGGTGTAGTACGCCGGCACTGCCTCGTATCTGTTGAACGTTTCTGGCCTTTTCATATCCTAACCCGCTTCTTTCTGTTGTATTTGGGATACCGCCATTCGAACGTTGATCAGGAGTCCTGCTCAAATATGTTGGCAAAGCCGCGGGTTGGCCCGCGTTCCCAACCCCGTGTGGCGTATGATGATTAATATTGAGATAGATATGGCTGCCCTCGATCTTTTCCGCGTTGAATCGTATGCTGTTCACTGCCGGTTTCTCTCCAGCATCTTCAGTCGGCTATGGTCCGTGACAGGCCGAGAGGGCGGTGCGAAAGGCATCCATGTTCACGCGGATGGTGTCTGTAGAGGTGTCCACGCCAGCTGGGTGTGCGCTGTGCGCTTGGGCCGCTTCATGACACAATTTTGCGATATCAGCCCCAACCCATTCTTCGGTTTCGTTCGCAATCTATACACGAAATCGGTCAATGCTGCTGAGCTTCCAACCATGACACTATCATTCCTTACAAATTGAAGATCGACGTCGTCATCGAGGTTCATCTTTCGGGTGTGAATGCGCAATATCGCGAGCCGTCCATCTGCATCTGGAGTTTCGAATTTGACTTCCTGTTCGAAACGCCCGGAGCGCCTGAGGACTGGATCGAGGCACTCCAGTTGGCTGGTGGCTGCGAAGAAGATGACGTTGGAACAAACTTTCAAGCGGTCCATCAGTTTCAGGAGACGCCTAAGAATCCCTGTTTCGAACCCTTTTGCAACCTTTTGCGAATCTGTTAGTAGGCGAAGTCATAAAGGCAATGGAGGAGACTGACCTCGCTCGACCGTTTCGATGCGATAGAATCGATGTCATCAATGAAAATAAAGACTAGTCCGCCCTTGGTTTTCGCTTCTTCCTCGGCCTGTCCGATAACTCCTTCATTGCTCGAAAGATCTAATACGTCGATCTCGTAGAAAGACGCTCCAAGTTGATTAGAAACCGCGCGCGCGAAGCATCGCCTTCCTGTCCCAGGACGACCAACCAGCAGAACCCCACAAGGGGGCCTCTTTCGAACAGGAACGGAAATTCGAGGACTGCGGAGCGGAACTTCAACAGTATCTCGTATCTGATCAATTTGCTGTTGGCAGCCACCCAGGTCCCAGAATCCCTCTCCTATGAATGATATTGATAAATCGTCACCGGTACCATGAAATCAGGAATCGAGGAGTCTCTTACCAAGCTCGACTCTTGTGGTGTTGGTGATCGTTGAAAACGGAGAGGGCTTTATCTTGAGGACTTTGAAGTGCATAGCATTCTCAATACTGAATGTATTGCCTTCGTGGAAGGGCAGCAACTTGTCGGCAGCTAGATGGAATGCGATGGTTTACAAGTAAACAAGGTATGTCCCAAATAATCGCTCACCTTCCTCAAAATACCGCTTCACACCTTCTTCTAGGTTTACGCCTAAGTTTTCGTAGTAATTTTGGAGGGGCAAAACGCGTATATATTCTGCCTTCGAATATTCGTCGTCGGGGCTAGGGCAGCATACGGTGACACGATCCCCAATCTCCACCTTCAGATTTTTGCGTGCTATCTCGTAGATGCCAATTCGGTCTGATGGATAGAATCTCACCGGGGTGCCGCAGGCGAGCACCGTCCTGTTGCCATATTTTCCTCTTTTGATGAGATATTTGATTAACAACCCTACATGCGATGGCTCATATGAGAAAAACTCACTCGACTAAAATCAATTCAGATCTGCTTCGCGAAAGTGCCGCCATCGAATCGATGTGCATCGCTGCATACTGAACTGGAGCATCCTTCAGGGGTAAGCAAGACACAGAAACAACAAAAAGAGATTTAGACTTGCCAGCTTCCTCCTCAATGTGGGATTCGTCCGCGACGATGAGCGTGATTTGGCACATTATCGACTCCAAGGTATCAGAGTTTGCACGAAGGCAGGCGCTCAGTGGAAGGAGAGAAGCATGGCGAGGGAAGTAGAGCACCGTTGCAGCATGCATCGGATATCGGCTCTTCGGAAGCTCAATTACGACACCAGCATAGTCACCTGAATTGAAAGGTGCTTCTCCTCACCTAACGCTCAAAAGACATCGCATGCTGCTGGCAGATGAATAAGCCTCATGGTCGCAAGAAGGATTTTGTGCGGAGTGTTGAGGTTCGTTTGCTGCACACGCGTCAAGGCGAGACTCGATGGCGATTGGAAGATAATGCTAGATCGTACTCTAGATAGTTTCCTGCCGACTTCACTTTCTATGGGGGTACAATTAGATCTTATTTCATTCTCGCAAAGCGGTAGGGTAATTTTCGCAGATATACCTTTAATGATCTACAAGAGCACGATCGGGACGCGCATCCCCAGCGCGCCACACCGATGTCGATCCCAATTTGGAAATGAACTTGAGATCGGGGAATACAGTGTGCGGCCTCCTGGGTGGTCCACTTGATTTTGGCTTCGAGAATGGGTGTCATCGCCGCGATTGTAGGGTCCGAACTCCCTTCCTTCTAGCATATATGGTCTTGAGGAAATCATAGACAACGCAATTGCACATTCTGACCAACGAGCAAAGAGGAATCAGGCTCAGAAGTAGCCGCCTAAGATGCAAACCGACTTTGGAAAATGCCTCGTACATTCTGACGGTTTGTTCTGTGACTGAAGCTCGTGTGTTTCTCATGGCTTCGTCAGGGCGTTCTGTATAGGTATTAGTAAGGGATATGCCCCAGGAGACATTACTGACCTCGCTATAAAATACGTATTCGTCTCTTGTTTCTTCCTTTCTAGAAGTGCAGAATACGGGGGTTAGACCGCAAGATATCGGAGCGGATAGAATCCCAGAAAGACATGCGGGCCGCGCGTTGGCATAAACCCATCAAGTCAGCACCAGAAAGGCCATCTGTTTTCTCTGCCAGTGAGTCGAGACACTTAGGAATCTCGGGGGCAATAAGCGAGTTGTGGAGGAGGGATTTGAGAATTGAAAGCCTCGCCGATCTACTAGGAAGAGAGATACACGACGTTTTCTCGGTATGAACCTCGTCAATTTCAGCCAAGAGCTGGTTCAAAATGCGGTCGCTCGCTGCGCCATCTGAGGCGGTTCCACGACCGCATGCCTTCGTCACGGAGTCGAACTCGTCGAAGAACCAAGCACAGGGAGCCACGGCTCGAGCCTTCGTGAAGAGGTCACGGACATCCAGTATTAGCTTCAGATTCTCCAAACCACCGCAGCGACGCAAGTAAACGCCAGAAAACACCAGAGATATGTGGCTCTCGCACCTTGATCGAAATGAAGTTTACACAACATTCGCGTCTGCAGCGAGCAGAGTTTTACGACAAGACCAACACCACTTACCGATGGCACTATCGTCTCCCAACTTGAGCAGCCTGTGAGCTTCCCTCAGGCTTTTTCTAACACTGGTCCTATTGCCCTTGAGAACCTTTACCGAGATTGACGAGAGAATGCTCAGGCTTGCCCTCCTGCACAGTGTCTTGAGCCTCTTCGTGATGTGGGCCCATCAACATTCACGGTGTCATCGAATCCGGAGTCTACACACTTTGGGCAGTAAAGACACCCCAGCCGTCACATCGTCGGGAGAGTGTACTGAGGAAAGAGGGCAGACGATGTCTTCGTTGCGGAAGTAAACGAGAGCTCTCAGTTAAGAGCGTGTGAACTGGAACCATCTGTGCGGACGACCGGCTAGGCGGTTGGCCGAAGTTCTGCCTCAAAACGACTTAGAAAATTTCTGAAACAACCACGAGCCTTCTACAGCGCAGGATCCACGTCAAAGACTGGATAAATCTCCAGTTCTCCTCAATGAATGATAAATGTTGAAAGGCAAACCTCATTCTGCTACTTAGACAAAGCGGCAAGGTCATCAGATTCATGGAGCCCTCCGGGATTAGCCATCATTCTTCCTGGAATATAATTGTGATATCGGACAGTTTTGACCTTCAAGATTCTCGTTGTGAGTCAGCTACTTGCCTGGATGAATATTCTGTTCAATCACAGAATCCATGGCATATGCCATGCCTCTGTCATTCCTGTCCAGCCGCCCTACTTGAGGGAGAGAACGGGAGGAGGTACGACATCGACATGAGCTGATCCACCACCGTGAACAGGGAGGAACCAGTGCAAAACAAAACGATGAGAGGCGGTGTAGATCCTGTGCGCTCATGTCGGTGGCGTCGTCAATGATTGGCAGAATGGGCGTCTTTTATGGGCGCTAAACCTGAGGGAGCTAGCACATTCTACACTCCGCGACTCATCTAATCGGAGAGTCATTGACGCGAGCGGAACGATGCTCTGGTACTCGAGGTATGATCTCGACATCGGGCAATGCATAACTTTCTATGTTCAGCGTTGATTAAGCTTTAAGAATCGATTGCTCCAAGTATGGCACGGCTGAAATGGAAGGAACACGAGGGACAAAGTCAGTTATACAGCCGCAGTGACGCAGGCGGTCGTAAATCGTCTCGCGGGACGAGAGGTAGGCGCCAATTCCTTGTCCCGCATAGCTGAACATGACCCTCGACGGTGAAACATAATATATCGGTGGCCGGAGTCTTCTTGCCCTTCTTTCGCAGGGCGCCGGAGTTGGCTTCAGAATCTCTCGAAACTTGTGTTAGCGTGTGACTGGCTTTGACTTGTATTGGACTCCTGTGCACAGTTAAGGGAAACTTGCTCGGCGTCATGAATAACGTCCCTCCAGTAAGCTTTTGATGGGTCTGAATGGTGGCGCAAACATGAGAACGTCGCAGAATTAGGAAAGGAATGCTTCACCTTTCAACGAATTGGGCGCCTCTTGTGATACTCCACGCGTTTGTAGATTGGATGATAGAACTGGCTACCTGGTCCCCGAGAAATATGAGCCGTGGGCCGGGTGGTCACTATATATCTGAGAGTCGAGAGCGAGTCTAGCGAAAAAGATCTCTGATCAAGTCCTCTCACTTCTGAGAATATTTGAAGATAATTTTTTTGGGGCTTATATGATAACACATCGGAGCAGAGTGAGTCGCTTGCATACCATTGATGAAGGCGGCATGGCGTCGGTCGGTCGAAATAGCCCCGTTTAGAACACCGACTCCTGTTGCCGTTGACGCGACAATGGGCCTTAATTAGATTACTAGTCATAGTTGGATGGAGGATATGTTTAGTTTGGCGCTCACGCACGTCTAACACTAGCGATGGGATGGATGTCCTGAGGCTGTTGCACCGAGAAACGAGGATCGTTTGAAATGCTCGGAATGAAGGTAGATTGCGAGGGTTCAAACATATGTGCCGCCTTTGACTGTCGCATAGAGTAGTGGATCAGCAGCAGAAATTTACGTATATAGGGACGGAAGGAAGACCCATACAGTTGCATGTACGCAACCCGGAGCCGTCAATCTTGATCCAATTCTGTCAGGCAGTGTCATGATGCCCTTCATCTGCCCATGTTTCTCCTTGAATTCTGGACGGGCGCCTACAGCGGGCCCACCTGAAATTGGGCACAGCAGTAGTAGTCAGTATTTAAGACATCTTGAGGCTGAAGTCCCTAGCATCCCAACGTTCAACCTCTAGCCAAATCCTTGTCAAGCCCAGTCAGTAACACCCAAACATTATCATCATGTCTCCCCCTTCCACTTCTCATGCAACCTCGTCCACGGATGCAGACGGTGAGTTCGGCTTAAAATTTCTCATACATCGTCCACAGTGTTAACGTCAACGTATCTTGTAAATAGGTGCGACGAAGACCTTCCTTCTCGTCACGATGTTCCAGGGTCCGAATTCCCAAGTCAATGACCTTGTTGCTGGTAAGTCATCCATATAATTTCGGAATAGAAACTGATTCAATGAGTACATTTAGCTCTTCAAGCCCTCGTACAATCGCAAGGAGGCAGTCACGGAACCTCCGGTCAAGGAACCTCACACACGTCCAAGAGCGACATGACCGCCCGTCGCGACAGGGCAAATCACGAAGACTGAGAATTGGGGTTTCCAAGCGGATGGTCATACCTCGGGGCGTTTCCCTTACATGCAGTTTGCTTAAATAACGAGTCTGGGACAACTTATCTCCAGAAATGTACCCCCTGTATGGCGCTCCGAACACCCAATGAGATCGTACCTCGGGCTGAAGAGCCTGAGAGGAGGCAGATCCACCTTCAACCTAGTAGGAGGTTCTTGTCTTCGTCTTTGATTTTGTCTTCGCTTTGTACTTGGCCCTTAGTGTCAACTTTTTGCGATATATAAGCTCATCAGCCAATGGCATATCAAAACAGAGATAGGCCATGTCCCAGAGAGTTGACGAGACAGTGGTACGTGCACCTTCACTCCCGTTCCTCCAGGCTCCTTTTGCGTGCATCGTCTTGCTCTCGTCATCATACCATCCTCCATTCTCCTCCGATCTCAAATTCAAGGCGAGATCTGCTTCGTACATTGTCAGTGATTGATTACAAGAGCGCCATCGGCCCCTCGAGTCTTCACCTTGTAGTACTCGTATCAATTGATTCGCATCCGGACCAATGATGTGTCTACGGTGGGGTGATCATGCGAATAATGAAGGACAAACACACACCCAAAACACCGTGAAGAGTGGCTCTGAGGTGCGAGGACAGGTTCCGAGGTTGTGCGGCTCTATTTAGGGGGCGCGCACGACTCGAAGACGGGGACGAATGTGAGCGCTAAGCGTGGGAACGAGACGAATGAGGCAACGGCGCCTCCGAAATACGGTCTAAACGAGGACGAGGGAGATGGAAAACGAATTAAATTCTCTCTCGTTACTTTGCACAAATTCCACCCTCGTGGGAGGTGCCAGAATAAACAAATAAGCGCCAACGCTCAACGTGAGCAGGGATTACAAATAATACAGCTGATGCGAAGCGCAACAGACTTTGAAGCGAGTGGTGCAGTCTTCCATCCGTCTGTCAGAATTCAAGATTGAAGTTTCTGCCTTGCCCCGTTGGATAACCAATGCTGGTGCTTTGGATAGTATAGGGAACTGCCGCCGCTTTTGAAACCTCCATCGAAGGAGCACTTTATCATCCGTTTCTCAACCAGTCGGCACATGAATACCTATTAAATGTCCTATATGTGTACAGCTAAATACAAAATACAACAGTTTACAGCGAGCTCTGGAGAGATCGGGTGTCGTTGCAGACGCCACGGACCTAGAGACCTTTGAGGGAGGATATTCATCTAATGATATATCTCAGTTCGACATCGGGAGTGATTCTCCCTGGGTCGACTGGAGGCGATTGAGGAGGTCCGAATTATTCGCTCTGACTAAATTGATCGTCCATGCCTAACTAACATACATGGGACCATCAAATGTTTAGATCATATACCTGAAAATAAAGGAATACCAGATGCTTTGTCCAAATCCAATGAGACCTCACCACTGTCAAGAAACAACAATACTGCATACGTACTAATTTTATAGTCTCCGGAAAGCGCAAAGGTGAAATTGATCAAAGCCACATGGATCCCGCAGTGCGGAGAGAATGGACTGCGACCTCCCTTGGTAAATATCAATCGATCTACTCTCGGAAGAGCTATCACAGCGGGGAGAGAAATAACTATCATCTGCACATACGTAACAAGTTCAGTCAGTTCTAAGATCGCGTGCATGACCAGAAGATGAGTGCACACAATCAATATGATCAGAGTGGCGTAATGTCGCATCTAACCATGCTCAATTCTGGCGGATCGAAAAGCTTGCACCAAAGAACACCCTGAGCGTCTGCCACTGCACATCCACCATATATTTTTTGTGGGAGCGCAATCCATTCTCCGAGCATTAAGTGCGCTGCAGACGGACTTGTCCTGTTGAGCAATGAGGATGACAGAAAGGAAGTGCGCCATCATTTGTTTCAGACATACGCTCAGGCCATTCCCCTTCTGTGGCTGCCGGCTTTGAGGCGTCGCCTTTGAGCGCTGGCTGTCATGAGTCCCTGGTGCTGTCAATGGAGGCCACGGACGTGTGGAACCTGAAATTAGGCTCCTTGTCCTTTAAGCGGCTAGGATCCGCAAGGTTATAAGGGCTCGCAATCTGGCATTTTCACACATCCAGCCACCCGCATACCTCCCAACGCATTCTTTCAAGGCATGGCCAGTTCATACAGTGCAACCCATAAACACGGTGCCTCAGTTACTCCTGCTGCTACCGGTGCGTTTGTCTGAGCCATCAAAGCTAAGAGTCGGCCACTCAGGATATTGAAGGCAAACCGAAGGGCGTTGAATCGAATGGGATTCTTCTAGTCGTCGTTCCAATTGCTCAAGCTGCTGATACTGGAGTCAATGATCTCATCCAGAGTAAGCATTGTTCCTCCCTCACCTTGTGTTGGCATCACGAAGTACTCATAATGGGGAATTAGAGCTTTATAGCATCGTTGCGAATGAAAGTATCAAGGAGGATGAACCCAAGATTCGTGAACGCAATCAGAAGGCGTTCGAGCCAAAGGGAAAGGCGGGTAGGGAGCAGTAGACAGCTCCTTGAAAGTTGTATAGACCGATATGTGCATATGGTGAGGTGAGGTGTAACCCAGCGTGGTCCATTTCTGAACACCAGAGTCTGAGACTACTCCAACGCAACAAAAAGCCACACTGCACCCTCGTCTCGGACCCGGTTATGATATTTCGTCCAGCTTTACTGCTTCTATGACTGATGGGAGGCATGAATTTCCTTGTCCCCAAAGTGTCGTCGCTGTTTCTTACATTGGATGGTGTGCTGCAAAGTTGAGTGAAAAGGACTCGAGGAAGAAGACCTTTTCCTTGAATCCAAGGCTACAGGAGATACATACGAGCCTCACCGTAGAGTGATTACCTCGACGTCGTGACTTGGGCTTCCTGGGCTTAGAATCCCCGTAAAAGCATTTTCAATTCAAGTCGAGTAGAGAGTTCCGGCCATGAACCGAAGTCATTGCCGCAAAGACACGTTCTATTGTTATTGGTGCAAAGCAGGAGGGTCTCCGATGTGCTTATGGTGCGGTGATCGTATGGATAGACAAGACAGGGGATGGTGCACCAAAATCACCTCAATGAATGGCTCTGAGTTGCGAGGACAATGGTCCTATGTTGTGCGGCCCTAACCGCATGAAGCGCTTTGCTCGGGGTGCGTGAGATGGATGCACGAGGGGAGGGGAGGAGCATCACCGAATGCTGACGCTTGAGAAGGACGAGCGTTAATAAGAGAAGGTCGTTCTCTGATTTCTCCCGACATCTATCAGACCATCCCCGTTTCTGGCAGATTAGTGCAGAAACCAGCAGGATCGTTGATTTCGCATGTCCGTTTTCCATTGGGGGTCAAGCTCAAGATGCATCGGCAGTTTCCTCAAAAAGTTTCCAGGGGTTCTCTGTTTCCTAAGGTTTCTGGAAACCGTGGCGACTGGAAATGGCGAAACGCGGTTATGGGGAGGAAAATGCTAGATCATATGCACTGTCCCTGACAGGTTTTCGCAAAAAGGGACCTGAAGTTCCAGGTGTCTTTTCAAGGGCTTTAGCCAGTTTGTAGCCGTTCCGGGGTTGCACAACCCGTGGAAACCTGCAAGACGGTTTGCTGACGCGGGAGAGCCAGAACGAGCGAGATTCCATATTTTTCAGGAATGGAATGATATGGTTTTGATTTCTTCAAAGAAATGGAAACTACATACTACGTCATAAAAGAAAGACAATTTTTTTCAAGTAAGAACAAAAAGGGAGAAATGGGGGGAGAGGCGGCAGTGCTGATAGGAGGAAAGCACTTCCTACATAAATAAACTTGTGGCGCGAAAGACACGGAAGGGCTGCATTTGCTCACTAAGAGTCCCTGGGTCGGTTTGGAAAGCATGCATGCAGTGGGTTCGAAATGGCGTCGGCGAGCGAGGAGAACTCAGGAAAACAATGACGAAGTCGAGAAAGGTCATTCTTGTGGGCTTTGTGGGGTCAGAAAAAGGGCCGGCTCATCACGTTTCAGACCTCTTTGAGCGCAGTCATCTCCCTATAGCTCTCAACCAATTCCTCCAACATTGACTCTATCCGGAACTGATGAGCGACCTTGACCACAGATTAAGACATGTCAACAAATGCAGAAAACATCGTCCATACTTACGTTAAATTCACGAAATGCGTTGTCCAACTCCCTAGTGAAGCTTTGAGCCATTTCGGCGTCACTTTTATAGGACAAAAACCTGAAGAATGACTTCCTATTAATCTGCTTCTTGATGAAAGTTAAAATCCTTTTCATGATCCTGCAATGGACGCGTGAGTCACGAGGGGAACTGAGAGCAACGTAATGATTCACTTTGCAAGTTTCTCGATCCCTATCAATTTGTCCTCTGGCCAGATGGCACAATCGCCTCCATCTCTTTGATAAGCATTCCAGATTAATGCGAGGACATTAGAGGTACTACAACATTAGTAATATTAAGCTATCCAGCTATTATGTAATCAGTAGAAAACAGCTACTTGCCCTGAAAAATAGCTAGACCTTTGGCACTACAAGCAATATTGCAAGTCTGCTGGACCGCATGTAATTATTTCTTGGTCTCTGGGCCACGCATTTATGAGTCAGATAAAGGCTGAGAGGATGAGATTTTTGACGCTTTCTTCCCCCCCACTGACTGCTCAACGTCTGTGCAATCAGCAATGGCCCCCCAGAGCACCCTGAATCTCCAGCGCATTGTGTCAGAAATTATCAAAAAGGCCACTGATGAGGATTTGGAGGAGTTTAAGGGTTTCTTGAGTCCATTGACGATTTTTCCCTTGTTGCTCTCCTTCCTGACATTTTTTTGCACCTGCAAGAGCTTTCTGCCAGTGCGAGAGCAAGCGCACAATACTCTCTTGCACTTCAGATTTTGGACCAGACGAAAGAAGCTGTGTCATTCAAAAAAGAAAAGATACATAAGTTTGCTTATCAGACACACTCTAAGGTACACACGCTGCAGTAACTCCCAAAGTTGAGCTCCCCTCCGCTACGTTCTGCTCTTGTTCAGATGTAAAGATCTTTTTCATCTTGGAGGTGTCAGTCTCGTCAAGGCGCTCAAACGTTTCAGGCAAGAGTTTGGTGTCGAATGACTCGCAGACAAGTCCACCGTTGCACTCATGTGAGGAACGACGAGCGAGGGCATCATGGAGTAGGGCAAGCCTTGTCTCCTGCTTTGTGCTTCCATTGGTCCCGCTGCCCCAGCTGTCTTGATCCTTGAGTGGCCAGGTCAGCAAGGTGGGACTGTGCTCAAACAAGGCCAGCGTACCTCTGCCTTGATGAAGGCATCCAAATTCTTTGCCCTCCCACTACTGCCCACCTCTCTGGCTGCATTCGGATTCTTGGAGAGGTCGATGACGTACGTGATGTCTTCAGTGGCTGGCCAAATTTTAGGAATCTCGTGAAGGACCTTTATGTCAGCAACATAGGTCTTTGCGGTGAGCTTGATGTGCCCAGCAGTGTTCTTTTCGATGTGGAGGCCGTGTGTGGTGCTGGTGGTGGCAGGAACAGCCGCGTTTTCAACCTTCACAGAAGCAGCTGGCAGGGTGTCATCGATTGGGGCAGTCGGAAGGTCCTTCTCGACCTGTATCAACCGAGAAAAAATTGTCAGGAAGGTCAGATAAGAATTGAACACAATAGACTGACCTTGACTTGAGCTCGAAGCTCTGCTTCTTCATCAGAGTCCAAGATCTCAATGAATTCGGGAGATTGAAGGCGGGGCTTCTTCGAATCAGACCTTGCCTGGTGTGCGATCATGAAGGAGCATGGCCCTGGTGGCCCTGGGAGGATTTCGGGTTCAGCAGCTCGCTTTTTGGAGGTTGAGACAGCCTCGGATTGACGGCGATTGGCAGGTGTGGGACTCTCGGAGCCCCTTGTAAGGTCAATGACATCGGTATCACATTTCGAACTAGAGATATTATTTAGTCCATCATGGCTGAAGTTGTAGGGAAAAGCCTGAGGAAGTAATGCACCCTGACGCAGACATACCACTTGCTCTGAGACGGTGACCGATGAATTCCATGTACTTTGGAATGGTGACCCAAGTGTCACGGTTGGCATTCAGAAGGGTTGTCCCAGAACTGTAGTGCTCAAACCACTGCGAGATGTACATTAACCTTACTCATGGCAATAGTCCGCTGAAAACTCATGATCTTGTTGCAGAGCCCTTCAAAGTCTGGGAAGGCAAACTTTGTCAGCTGTTCAAAGTGGAAGAAGGGTGAAGATTTTGAACACCTGTATGCCCCCATTCCATCTAGGGTGAACAAAGATGTTCTGTTCCAACTCATGAATGGTCAAGAAGTGACTGAGGCATCATCAGCTGACATTCATCTGTACGAGAGAAAGTGCGCTACTATTCATCATCCTCGACATGGGAAGCAGAAATTCTGTAGTCAGTAACTACCCTCTCCTTGTTCTCTGTCCATGCCTTCAATTGAACCACCATGCCTCGAAATGTATAGATCATATCCACTTTGAGAATGGACATCTTGTGACAAAGCGGCTGGTCCCTCGTAAATGCAACGTCAGGAAAATTGTTTACATACCAAAGGACCCAAACATCCACAAGCTGGTGGTCTTCTTCAATGGAATTCACAATCATCCTGTCTGGCCAAACAAGAAGCCAACGCAAGAGGCCAAAAGTGATTTGAAAAAATGTCTTGACGCATGCGGGGTCTATGGTATCACAGGAGGACAATTGGACTATGGTTCGTCTAACAAACTCATAATTTCTTCTCAGACCTTGACTCTCACCTATTCTTCTTCCAATTGTACTAGCCCCTTTGACGATTGCTCTTCTGGGTGTTCCACTCAGTGAAAAGCATGATGCATACCGCAACAAGAAGGTTCTAAGTGAGAGCGTCAAGGAACATAAGCTTGTAGTGGCTCCAGGGGGGCTTCAGTGGGAAGGTATGTCCAACGGGCTAGATAAAAACCTTTGCTAATTGCTTTGACTGAAATAGGTGTCATCCACCTCTACAACGAGGATCAGAAGCGGCCAAAAGAGGAGAGGTACTTCTGGCACCTCCGTATGGATGAGCACGTCAAGGTTGTTGCGACTGCTAATTCAACCCTTGCAAATCTCATCCATGACGCACTTTACCTCGCCTGCGACTTCACTTTTAAGCGAACCCAAGGCGAGCTAAATGAATGGGAGGCTGCAATATTTCATCTGCCTACTCAGGAACGTAAGTAAAGTCTCTTTGTTCAACTTTAAACTTACACTTGTTGAGATCTGATTCCCATTAGGTGTCACGGTAGTGAGAATATATTGCAACGCATCGAGCGCCGATGCATTTACATTTGTATGGGAAGGATTCTTTGACGCTGTGGAGAGATCTACCGGGCGTAAAGTGCTACTCAAAGTGTTCAATCCAGATGGAAGTATCCTGGCGATTCTGATGGATATGGAGGCAGCGCAGGTCCAAGGGCTTGGAAAAGCTCTCATGCAACTTGGAGTTAATGACACGGTGGTCAGCGGCATTTTTAAGAATGATCCAATGCTTCTCGTGCAATATATTCTCAATCTTTGCTCGGTGCACTGGGACAGGTACGAAATCATCATTTTGAATGCGTTATCAAAGTCACTAACCCTTTAATTCCTTCTCAGGAGCATTGATAAACTCATTGGTGAACTTGGGAAAGATGCTGTTTTATTCCTCAACCGCTTTCCAGCCCTAGTACAGCCGTCGGAATTTGACGATTGGCATTCCTTCTGTAAGAACCACACCAACGTCAACCTGAAAAGTGAGCTTTGGTTCTTCCAAACTGAAAACGAAGGACTCACAATATTTTAAGACTGGTACGAGCACAAGGTTACCTATCCTTGGTTGTTACCAGGATACAACAAGCACCTTTCACGCATGCCACAGGATTATTGGGATAAAACACCAAACCATACAAATCTTGTGGAAACTGCTCATGTGGCCAGCAACCGATTCACTGGAATCGGTTTGTCCCCTGTTGAGGCCATAATGAAGTGAGTCCTTCATATTTCGCTTTGAATGGTATGCATTACTTACAGGTATGAAGGGCCCGAAAGTTTGACGAGGCTACCGCTGCGTCAATCCGAAAGGCTTCGGAGACCTGCATTCTCAAGAACCCTCACAACAATGAGATCTCACGCATGAAGTGGTTAGTATCTAGGCAAGTCCATCAGCAGAAGCGCCAGCATGAACACCAGACATTGCGAGATAAAATCGATGATGTTCGTGATCGCCTCACAGCAGCGTCAAGCACACAGAAAGATCTGCGTGAGCAGCTGAAGGCACTGAATGACCAGAAGAAAGACGCGGGCCGTGCCCCGCGTCATATAAATGCCACTGCTCCACTGAAGTTGACTGAAATGCAACAGAAGACAAACCAACGCACCGGGGGTGATGAAGAACTGGAGCTCGCAGTGCCCCCTCACATCGTCCCTTCGAACGCGCCACCCTTCCCTGAAGGTGCAGGATACTTCGGCAGCCACACACTCAGCGGCCATGCACACTGTAAGTAACGGTACTGTTTTTTTCTTTTCAGCGCACTCATTACGTCTAGTATCAGTGTTTGATGACCACAGAGCTGGATCGTCTAACTTCGCGTGGGATGGCATAAATGGTGTCTTTGGCGCAGGGGCTCTTGGGGTGCAATTCCAAGCCTCAGGACAGCCTGAAGCCCATCCAACCTATGCACCAGCCCTGCCTGATTACGACCTGCTTGAGTGGCAGTTCAACCAGATGCTTAATAACTCGACATGGCACCAGTAGATACCGTAGTAATGGGTATTCAAGAGAATAAAATAACGGTTGTCTGAACAAACACACCTGACATTTGAAGAGAGGCAATGATCTAGAGGCAAGAACATAGTAAGTAATGGTATAGGATGGCTCGAGGCAAATACGTGTGTCGGGGTGGCATGCGAATATAAGGTGGGCGCGGTCCCAGGTTTGAGTCCAGCGCCTCATGTGTCGCAACGGAAAGGAGTAGGGTCCAGGAATGGAACGTGCTCACCTGGCATTGCTAAAATATTGGGCCATTAAGCAATCCCTTTGTCGGTTGGAATGGCCAGCGCTGGCTGGCGCCATAGTGCAGAATCGAGCTAGCTTGTATCATCTCAACTTGGTGTTTAGGAGGCATAGAGTCACACTCACCACTTGGGCCTGAGCTTCATCGAGGTAAAACATCACTCCAACAGCTACGGGCTTCTATTCCACTCGTACAGCAGATTCTGTAAAGGAATACCGCCTTAGAAGACATTCGGCGTTGCTGACGAGCGCTTACCATCCTTTGGCTGGGCGCATTCTTGGCCATCTTGGCCATCTTGGCCATAAGGTGCTGAGCGGAAACGAGTGGTGTGGGTGTAAGCCATGCCACGGGGTTGAAAAAAAGCCAAACATCTTGAGTATTTATCGCTAGGAATCCACGTAGCGCACAGACATTCCACGCAGACGTTGGGCACTCGGTCGAGCCACAGTAAATGTTGTGCAACTGCAGTGATAGGCTCCAGCCACCCGGAGAACGCCGCTCGGCCCGCGCGGGTGTATCCGCAATGAAGAAGCATGTGGTCATACATGCCAAGCTTATGCCCAGGTCCTCTTCGAGGGCACTGCTTGCCGTGGGAATAGCTAGATTTGGCGTTCCGACTCAATAACTAAATAGCTGGATATTACTAAAGTTAATAGTCCTCCCACACAAACCTCTATAATCTCAACTATCTGCAGGCAAAAAGTTGCGGCTATATGTATGCACAGAACAGGCACACAAGAAGCCGCATCTTTCACCATGCTGAGGATCAAAGTGCTGGCGGCAAGACAAGTACCATGCCAATCCGGGTCGTTTTTCTCTGTTCCGACAGTGGAAACGACACTCTTTTCTTGCCCAATTCCGAAGAGTGAACACGTCAATAGCTGCACAAGGCATACATAAATTTGAGTGCTAAAAGTTTAGGATCATCTGTGACAGCGCACCTGAAGCAACCCATGGGCTTGCGGTTGCTTATATTTCTCCGGAGAAGGGATTATGGCTCTCTGAGACCGATCGTCTTGACGAGGATGAAGAGTGCAAAGAGCTAAGGAAAAATCGTCCATAGTGACGAGTGGAGCATCATGCCCTGGACGCAGTGCTGCACTACCCGCTTTTTGTCCTCTCTTATAACTTTCCAGAATCGCTCTTCCACAAAGTGCAGAAATATCTGCACCGATGCAGCCGTCGGTTTCCTGCACAATCTAATAAATTTCATTGAGTTGCTGTTGATGAGACGACGAGGAGGCGGCATACTTCCCTTTTCGGAACGAAAATCAGGGCTGAGCCTAGGCATTTTTTGTGTGTAGATGCTTAGAATATCCTTGCGACTTTGTGCGTCGGGCTTGCAGAACTCTATCTTTTCACTAATGCATAGAATTTTGGGCGATATTTTGTCTCGTTGGCTGGTAGCGGCGATGATGACAACATTGGTATTTGGGGTGTCCTTGAGCTCATCAACGAGATAGAGTAAATTTTGAAGGTGTGCCTGCAGGTGGTGAATGAAGGCTACGAGATGAAACGCCAATTTACACATACTTACACCTATATGCTCAAGGTCATCGATGAAAATGATAGCTGGGGCCAAGTTTCTAGCGTTCGTGAAGGATTGTCTCAAATTGTTCTCGGAGCAATTAAGGCCCCTAATTGGTATGAAGCTCACGCCGTTCTCGCAGGCGATAGCATGAGCGAGGGTTCGTTTCCCTATACCATGTGGGCCGACGAGTAGCACGAATCTGTAGCCAGGATTGAGGCCGTCCTCGAAGAGTTGAGGATTGGCAAGTGGGGGCTCCACAAATTCGCGAAGCTCTTTAATTTGTTCCTTGTAACCACCAACAGCCCAGTAACCAATTCCTACAATCCGGAGACGTTGAAAAGAGGACCCCGAGTCCAGATTACAACCGTACCGAATTCAATTCTCGTCTCTTCTGTGACGGTGCAAAATCTGGAAGGGATCGTTCTGGCGACTTTGAATCGCATATTGTCAACAGCGAACATGTCCCCCTCATGGAAAGGTAGACAAATTTCAGAAACTGTATGACAAATAAGCAGCGCCCGCAACAGGTGCATCATAAACGTACCTTCTTTAAAATACGATCGCACTTGTTCCCCCATCGCCTTGCTTCCGATCTTATAGTCCTCAACAGGTATTGCATAAAGCAAAGCTCCCAGCTGACGTGACGGGCAGTGTCTCACGACGACAGTCTCACCGACTTCGACCCCAAGATTTTGCCGCGCAAGTGTATCCAACTCGATTTGCGCCCTTGAACCATCTGCTATAGGCCCGGCCAGTAGGACCGTCGTACGCGTGCGATCTTTTCGAATTCGTCTGAGGGGGCTGTGAGGGAATGCATGGATCGTACCAAGGAATTTCTACACTTACTGGACAGAGATGAGGCTGCCTTGTTGGAGGGACAGTTCATTCATCTTATCTTCATGGATCCCGGCTATGTATGCTGTTCATCAGTGTGTAAGCGATACCGAAACGTCTTCTTCGAACACGCGACGTGCCAGGACATCTGACGTTCGCGAACGTTCGCGCGTCCGCTACGACAAGCGATAGCGTATCCATTATCGGGTCCAAGACGCCTCCAGATGTCCGCTGGTCAGAGGGTACGGCAAAGGACCAGGATCATCTTTTCGTTCTGTCTCCTTATAAACGACGACACGGGTCATAAAGTTCCAGGGTGTTCCTTCACTAAGTGACTATCAGACGGTCCTGCGACGGCCAAGGAACCTAGGTAAGATCGTGTATGTGGCAATGTCGTTTCAATTGAATCAACACACCGCAGCGTCTATTCTGCCAAACTTACTCAAGGGTTCTGCAGCATCGTGTCCGATCATGGGGCTGACCTCGCGCAGTTCCAAGACATCCTTTGAGCACTGGACCGCATAAAGTTCACTTCCTTGAGAAAGAGTCTCGCGGCATTCCATCGATAACGATGTCTTGATAAAGGATAACGCCCGCTTAGCGCCCATCTACGACATGATCGATGGTATCAACACAAATTGCCTGCAGGCTGCTCGCGCAATCGTTCGCGACTCATGACCAGCGTCTCTGAGAGCCAAGAGCACTATCGGAGCTTTAGATAAGAAAGATAGAACAGTTGAAAGGGCAGTTTGCATAGAGAAGCAGAAGACGGACCTCGGTCAGTATTAGGCCGCACAATCGGCATTCGTCCTGTATCACACCATGCCCTTAGCCAGTCCGCGTTTCGCGACCTCCAATCCAGGTCCGAGAGGCGTCGAAACGGCCTGCATAGTCTTGTGAGAGCTTGTAAAGGTCTCCTTCGTGCACTCGGAGTCAGGAAAGCAATAGGATTAGGATTAGCTCGAAGCAAACGGGTATGTCCAACCGAAGTCTACACGTCTAAGGTCGCGAGCAGCCCCTTCCACACAAAGTCCCTAGCATTCCCTCCGGATTCGGTGTACTTCCCAAGCAGCTGCTCGTCGTAGAACGTCCTCTCTACACGAACATCAATATCATCCAGAATACCAAGGAACCAAGAAAGCACTTACTCGACCCAAACACTCCCTGGCCCTTCCACACCTCGAACACGCCAACCGCCTCCTCCAGCGTCAGCTTCGCAGGTACTTCCAGCTTCTGCAAGCCCTCCGTGTATCCCGACAGCACTTTGTCCCGCTTGTCGTAGACGGAGACGGGGCGCTTGTCCAGTGAGGAGAGGTCGAGGGCGTCGCGCAGCTCCAAGGGCAGGGGGTTCGTACTCTGCGAGGCAGACATGGCACCAGGGACGACGCCGTTATTCTGCAAGGTGATTATGTAGTCAAAATAGAAGATCAAAACGGAAAGGCGGAGTGGATACGCACGAATTGGCGCTTGCCGCACGCGTATTCCATGATGAGACGCGGCATAGACAAGTGGTAGGAGTGGATTTGCGAGAAGTGGGGGTCCCGATAGGCTGTCTTGCCGTAGAGAGCTTGGAACTCGTCGACTGCTAGCAGGACGGGGAAGCTGTGCACGAGGCAAACGAAATAGCGTCAGCTCACACGAAACCAACCAGAAGCCAAAACGTACTCCTTCTGTGCCTCGAGCGACTTCATCACACCCTCTAGAATCGCGGGTGACGGTGCAAAGCTCCTCCTCCTCTCCTCTATCGCAACTTCGATAGCATCCTTCAGGCTTTTGCCTTTCGGGATGACCCGCTTCTCAAGCACGATATCCTCCACCAACGGAATCTGGGCGAAGGCCTTCTCGTTGACAGTGAGATACGTTGGAGGGTCTGGAACGCGAAGGCGGGCTGCATGTATGTTCGTGTTCGGATGTCATATGTATAGGCGGTTGTCGAATTAACAAGCGTCACGCCTTGGATATGTTCAACAAGGGAGGAAGCATGAAGACGCAAGATAAACGCACCTCGAGGAATATAGATGACAACCCAATCTTTCTGCATGCAATGCTCGATGGCTTGAAGCATTAGGAAGCTCTTTCCACATCCAGAAGGGCCAGCTGAGAACAGATATTAATGAACCAGCATGAAAAACAGCGAGAGGCAAGCATACTCAGAATAGTCAGGCTACATGTCCTCAGCCGTCCAACAGAAACACGAACGTCCTACCGCAATCGCCGTTGGTTTCGCCTTCGCCGCTTTGAATCTCGGAGTATCGATGGTCACTGGCGTGTGGGGTATGACGATTCGCGATAAAAGCACTCTCTGGGTTGAGGGTCCCACCCGATAAGCAAAGACATAGCAAAGCTGCTTTTTCAGACGCGCTTGGGAAGTCAGTATCAGGAGGTCAAATTCGGGAAGTCTCTAGAAAATCGTTTACATAGTCAGACTCGTCTGCGAGGACTTAAAACATACGCGCACATACCTATGGCTCTAGGGCAGGAAGCCCTGTGTTATACTTCCTTGCTGGCCGTCCTCCACATCGTTGAACCGGGGGGGGGGATTTGGCGGAAAACGATAACAGCACGTGATCATCCATGCCCGTGCCCGGGCCGGCTAACATTCTCAGACTCGAACTCATTTAAACTTCCACCAACTTCCCACTCACCGACCGCTGAAGATACGAAAGCTCCCGGATATAGCGGCCTGAGCACAGCTCTTGGAACTTTATTCCAAGCAGAAAATTTTCTCTAGTCAGTACAAAGCAAGTTATTCGCCGCCGCTGGACCCCAAAACATGTTTGGTGCCCAGGGCTTAGCGCCATGGACGATCTCTTATGTCGTAAAGTATGTACCATCTATCGATTCGCTAAGGCTAAAGCTGTTGAACCCCGACATCACCTCAATCTACGAGTAGCGCGGACCATCATGACCATATTTCACCCTTACATCGTTGATTTTCCTCTTGAACTCCAGTGCTCATCTACTCTCTCATCGATGCTTACGTCCAGGTTGCCATACCCAGCAAGGATCTTTGCAACCACCTCGATCCTAGAGCACCCGGATTTCGAAGCCATCTGTCATTATGGCCAGCTCATCCATCCCCAACCATTTTACACTGTCAAAAGTGCTTAGCCTTTCTCAAGGCGTTGTATTGAGCCTCGCGATCGTAAATCTGATCCTTTGTGCCTCTTTATGTTTGTTTCCGTACTTCGTTGAGAGGTGCACACTACGTCACGCCCACAGTGACCTGACCTCTACAAACGCCTCGTCTTGTACGCAGTCGCTGCACACGAACTGTGGAGATAGGGTGGCCGTTCCACATTTAGCCCGCCAATCGACCTGCTGCTTGCACTCTGAACTAGTTTCTGATGATCATGCTCGTCGATGACTCCTTCCCACAGTAGCTCACTGCAGTTCACTGAAACATCCTCAGGATACAGTTGTTGATCAACATTACGATGGTCGACAGACTGGCAGATCGTGAGTGTTTCGAGCCAACTGCCACGTACCGCATTTAAGCGCCAAGCGCTCGACGCCACCGCTTTCAGTTCGTCAAGAATCGATCTCAGCGTCGTCTCGAGGCCAACCACGACGTGTTTGAAGGAATGGTCTGGTTTCAAGGTCGCGTTAATGTTTATTTCATTCTGGTTTCTTGTTCAGTTGCGCACGCATTCCTTTCATCACCAGTCCTTGTACCCACATCGGGCTTGTGAAATCTTCGCTGCTGATAAATCCTGCCCTCCCGATTCGACGAGGTGCCGGTGGCGGAACTTGCAATGTAGGTGACTCTTCTAGCACCCGCCTCATGTCATATAACGGACACTTCGTGGGTAGAAAGAAGTGTCCCTCACTCCGATTTCGTGTAAAAAGCTGCATGGTGTAGCTACTGAATCGCCTTTCTGCCATTTCTGCAGTGTAAGACGAGAATATTTGTTAACAGCCAGGCTGGTTTGAGTTCTGGGCCACGAAGAATGTCAACGAATGCGCACTTCCCAAGGGCGAAATACGGCCGCGAAGCCAAAGTACCCACATTATCACAAGGTGCAGATGAACTCTGAAGACTTTGTAATGTTTCCCGTTGACAGTCGCCCACAGCGCTCACTTCTTTTTGCACACAGTGCCACACACACCGTCACGAACCGATGGCGGCACGGTTAACACTAGTATATTTGCAGGACTCGCAAAAATAATATATGAACTTGGTAATACATTCATCCTAGATTTTATCTGAGACGGGGAGGCCTATGTTCGCTTGACGGAGATTTCGACTGTAAGAGTAGTGAACGACAAATGATAGCACTAGTATTAAAGTCAACCAAACTAACCTTTCTTACGTGAATCAAGAAGGCTGCCACAAGGAGATATTGTTCAGCGGGTGGAATCCGATATGAGGTTGGTCGGAAAAAGCCGAAAGAATCTTTTCCTCAAGGCGTTGATACAAACGAGCAGATCCGGGTGCCTCATCGAAGGAATCTGGTTCGGCGCAAGTATAGAGGTGGAAGTCGAGGGGCTTGCTTGCTGAAATACGAACGACTTCCCTGCAAAGTCCATCCCAATCCTGGTCCAGGCAAACCTTGAACGGTTGCTTCCCATAAACCATCAACTCGAGCGCGATGATTTTGACGACGTTATTCTGTGGTATGGTGCCCAGAACGTGGCGCAAATCGTCCAGTACTGAGGTATTCTTCGTCTTGCAATTGATGATTACCCGGATACTAATAGCACGCAGCTTCTTCGTTGCTTCGAGATTCACGAGGTTCTTCAGAGGGAGCTGCTTCTTGTCTGCAATTTTGGGCGGATCTTAGTGCGTTCCCTCAAATAATAGGGAATAAAGCAGGCTTACTGATTGAAAGAAAGAGGAAGAGAAGTTTTTCAAGCGTCTCGGATGTTACATTCAAAATAGGCTGGACGTGAACCATGTCGTTGTGTTCGTGCGGGCTTACTTTAAGAACACGGAGGCTGGTCCAGTCGAAAATTGGACCGGTCGTTAAATTGGGAGGCCGAAGAAGTGCCTCGATGAACTTGTGCGATACGTTGTACTCGAGACGCTCGATCTTGGGAGGCGAGCTATAGTCGCCCGGTGTCACTACCGCAGCTTTGGCAGGTGAGACGTCCTGTAAAGTGATAACCTTCAAATTGGGACACCCCAGGAAAACTTCAACCGGGAGGTTAGCCCAACCAACAAGCTGGATCTTCGTCAACGTAGGCGCGAGCAAACTTATGCTCTCAATGAATCCCCTAGGGTCGGGGAGGTCTCGTTGGCCTGCCACCATCCCAAACCGGAGGTATCGTCCACTATTTGGAAAATCGTTCAGAATTTTTGATATCTTTCTGAATCTGTCATCGACGAGAACTTGGGCGCGGTCAGGAATGCAGATGCCGATCTCGACGTATAGGATATGGCGGCTCAAAGGGGGCTTGTTGTCGAGAACCCTCCATTTCCTCTCTATTGTCGCGTCCCACTCTTCGTCGGTCTGTCTTGAGTCCAGGATGATTAGCTCTTTGAAAAGGTGAGTTCGACACCTGGCGGTGAAGGCGCGATCAGTGAGGGCGAGGCTGGCGACCTGTTTCCACCATGCGCTGAGCTTTGCAGTGTAGTCGACGATACTGTCAAGGAGCTGAGCAGAAAGGAGTGAGAGGGGAGGGTTCAGCATAATTGTCGTAGACGTTGAGAAGACAGAACAGTAAAGTGGGCGATGATTGTAGCTTCCGTACGGTGACATTGCGGTGTTTATATTCGGGCAACGCCGAGAACAGCAGGTACGATTTCTAGGACTCAAGATTTCGTTAAGTCGAGCCAGATCGAGCTGCCAAACCGTGTCAGGTTGACTCAGGCTATTCTTGAGCCGCAGTCTAAGGATCTGGCCATTGGCGCTCAGTATGTCCGCCCACTAGGGTGGGATGACAGGTCGGAATGGTGTATCACTCATATAAATGCGTACCTTACGACCTCAGAAGGAACACACGGCTGGACCCGTGAATACACCTAACGCCCTCACTCCCCTTTCAGCCCCCCTTCACCATGCGCTGGTCGCTTGTGTTATTTGCCTGTGTCTTCCTCCAATGCGCGCTCGCTCTCTTCAGCTATGCGCTCGTCCTCCCACGTAGCCCAGAGCCCAGGAGCCGACGGCCAAATCCAAAGGCACATAGTAGTCAAACGAGAAATGCTGCCTTAAGCCATGTCGATAAAGTCTCTTACACGAAAAATGGCCACCAAATAAGCGCACACCCGATATCAGATAGTCTTCCCGTCGATCGGAAGACATACTTGAAAACGGAAATGAGGGAAAAGGACGCTGGTATGTTCCCGTTCCACATAATGCAAAGAATTAATAAATCCCAATCTCCTTATAATTTAGATCATATCCTCGAAAGTCAAGTCCTGCTGTATGCCCTAGGCCAACAGCATCAGGAATATGGTCACCTTGATCCCGATCTCGAGGCTAAGATTAAAGTGATATTCAACTCAAGCACAAATCTTGCTTTGGTGGACCGTGACATAAATCAAATGGTGAGCCTCTTCATTTTGGGCGGGATTGATACGCTCTGACGAGTCAAGAAGGGACAAAATTTTCAGGCTGCAATTCGGGGGAAAATTGCGAACGTAAGGCCTCATAACATGAGCAAAATACAGGCGCGCGATGACTACATTCGGAAAACGGCGAAGCATGCAGCAAAGACTGCCCGAGACATCGACAAGCTATTGAGGGAAAAGGTATGGGGTTAATTATACCTTTGTCCCCTTTCTAAGCAAATTTTAGGGCCTGCAAGGAAATGTCCATGAAACCCTCTTAGAGCTCTATCGCAGGGCAGGATTCAATGATCTCAATGTCTGATTCGCCAGCATTTGGTAGACACAGATTAGCGTTCTTTATTGAAAGGGACTAAGTATAACAGAATGCTCATTTAGGTGCCATGATGCAACCCAGCACTACTTAAGCTGGCCCCGTCCCCGATGGCCGATTTATACGGATGCTAAGTCCGGCTCTCTGTCGTTCCCCTTACGTGTGGCGCTACGAAATAATTGCCAAATATCGCAGGAACTCCGGTAACAAATCCACGTGACGAGTGACTAGGAAGCGGATGCACGGGCCGAAGGGGCCTCGCTTGATGCCGTTGCGAAATAGCGCAGGGTTTGTTGCAGCTGGTTGGCCCTTTGTACTTACTTTAGTTCTTACCACTGTCAAGCCGTTTCTTCCTTCCTCAATACCAAATGTCCGATATCTATGCCTCCATAGACGACGAACCTCCCTTCTCTCAAGAAGATCTTGATGAACTCGAAGATGACCCCAAAGCAAATGACGATGATGCACCTCAGGCCAACTATGAGACTGCTGACGAGTTCATCCGGCGGGAGGTAATGCCAAACCTCCCGCCCTCAGGTATTGGTCATACCTCCCTATATTACTTCCTCTTATTGCTCTATCTCCAGCCCATAAGTTCCTTGTAGTGAATCCCGCTTTGCAGATGAAGAAGAGAAAGTCGAAACCTCCTGCAAAGCTGCGAGCTACATGGGTCTCGAAAGAGAAAGACTGATGAGGCTGGGGTAGACGATGACGACAACGAAGAGACGAAGAAGGCTGCAATTCATGCTACTGTCTACGTGATTGTTGAAGGTCTCAAGCCTGCCGCCGCTGCTCCCGGTCGCAAGGGTACAACACAGGTCGAAGGAATCAATTAATCACTCCTGGTCCGTTCTTGTGTTCACATTGTTCCCGGTGTTGCATTCAAAGCCACGTTCCTCCAACCATTGGCTTTCCCGCTTCTTTGCCACGAGTTTATATGTCGTCTTCTCTCCCCGCATAGCCTTCTTCTGCGCCTCCATTCACGAGTGAATTTTTTCTGACATTGGTCTTGGTTCACAGGTGACATGCCTTTCAAATATAAACCACCATGTCGAAACCCTGAGGGTTGCGAGTCCTCAGACGCTCAAGAGAAGACCATGACATAGTGATGTCGAAGACTGGACGACAGAAAACGACGATTTCGGTATGTTTGTTCGTCTGCCATTCTCTTTATTCGTTGCCACCTCCTTGCACAATAGTATCCCTTGTTCTCTCACTTCAGCATTCTGCACTTGCACTTTGATAGAATGTTTACCGAGCACGACGCTGATCACGATAAAATATAATAGGTCTATTACCTTGATCGGCACTCATAAGCCTTGAATTCGCCTCTACCACCAAGAGCCTCGTCTCGGCCAACTCTCGTGCTGAGGAACCCTTCTGCTTTCTCTCGGAGACGTGGCCATGGCTCCCGGACCATCCCTCACTTGGTCGACATGCACCTCCTACATATTGGCCTTTATTCCTGTGCGAGGGCAAATGGAAATGGTTGTCTGGCAGCACTGTACCCTCCCACCCGCCTTCGTTAGGAATATATTCTCTCTCTTGCCTTAGTTGCTTTCGTGCTTCCTCCGAGTCGGCGGTTCTCCCGCTTTCGTAATTGTATATAAGAGGAATAGAGGTCGATTACCAGGTACTTACCTCTTTGATATTAACATCTTTTTGTGCAGCGACATCCCTCGGGTATAGACGCCGAGAATATCTAAGCGCTCTTCCTCATTTGACGCCGTTTCAATTTCTGCATCGAGCTTCAATTCGCAATTATTTAATGAACTGGGGGCTTTCCTTGGGAAAGCCCAAGAACAAAATTATAGACTCCAGCCTTCTTGAGATTATCCACATAGCCCATGAAGTCTCCAAGGGGTATCTATTTCAGTGGAAGAGGGATTAAGTGATTGGAGGACGGCAGGAAAGGAATCTTATACTGACCCCGGATACTTAAATAATGTAAGGAGCCATCCGTCCCGCCTCTGCAAGAACCGTCGCGCATTGTCTGATCTCCTGTTACCGAGAGAAAGCCAGCGCCAGACTCATACGCAACAACCCGCGCAAGGCGCCTCTTCCCAACTCCATGCGGACCCGAGAGTATTGCGAATCTGTATGAAGGGTCCGGTCCGTTTTGGAGGAGTGTGGGGTTGCTCAGCGGGAGTCCAACATGGCTGTGAACAAACACCTTGTTTTTTTGCTTCCTCCAATGGCCCAATAACCGATTTCGTCGATAGCGATATCATGATGAAGGAATGAGGCTCTCTTTATTTAACGCCCATCTGCGGCATGATCGATGGTATCAACACAAATTACCTGCAGACTGCTCGCGAATCATGGCCAGCGCCTCTGAGAGCCAAGAGCACTTTAGACAAGAAAAATAGAACGGTTGAAAGGGCAGTTGGCATAGAGAAGGAGAAGACGGATCTGGGTCATATCGTAATGCTGGGCCGCACAATCACTGCTCGTCCTGTATGACACCATGCCCTTAGCTAGTCCATGCTGCGCGAACTCCAATGGAAGGTCTGAAAGCGTCGAGTTGGTCTGCATAGTCTTGCGACAGCTTGTAAAGGTCTTCTTCGTGCACTCGGAGTCAGGAAAGCAATAGGATTAGGATTAGCTCGAAGCAATGGGTAGGCCCAGCCGAAGTCTACGCGTCTAAGGTCGCGAGCAGCCCCTTCCACACAAAGTCCCTAGGATTCCCTCCGGATTCCGTGTACTTCCCAAGCAGCTGCTCGTCGTAAAACGTCCTCTCTACACGAACATCAATATCATCCAGGATACCAAGGAGCCAAGAAAGCACTTACTCGACCCAAACACTCCCTGGCCCTTCCACACCTCGAACACACCAACCGCCTCCTCCAGCGTCAGCTTCGCAGGTACTTCCAGCTTCTGCATGCCCTCCGCGTACCCCGACAGCACCTTGTCCCGCTTGTCGTAGACGGAGACGGGCCGCTTGTCGAGTGAGGAGAGGTCGAGGGCGTCGCGCAGCTCCAAGGGCAGGGGGTTCGTACTCTGCGAGGCAGAGATGGCACCAAGGACAACGCCGTTATTCTGCAAGGTGATTATGTAAACAAATTGGAAGATCAAAACAGGAAGGCGGAGTGGATACGCACGAATTGGCGCTTGCCGCACGCGTATTCCATGATGAGACGCGGCATCGACAAGTGGTAGGAGTGGATGTGCGAGAAGTGGGGGTCCCGATAGGCTGTCTTGCCGTAGAGAGCTTGGAACTCGTCGACCGCTAGCAGGACGGGGAAGCTGCGCACGAGGCAAACGAAACAGCGTCAGCTCACACGAAACCAACCAGAAGCCAAAACGTACTCCTTCTGTGCCTCGAGCGACCTCATCACACCCTCTAGAATCGCGGGTGACGGTGCAAAGCTCCTCCTCCTCTCCTCTATCGCAACTTCGATAGCATCCTTCAAGCTTTTGCCCTTCGGGATGACCCGCTTCTCAAGCACGATATCCTCCACCAACGGAATCTGCGCGAAGGCCTTCTCGTTGACAGTGAGCATACGTTGGAGGGTCTGGAACGCGAATGCGGGCTGCACGTATGTTCGTGTTCGGATGTCATATGTATAGGCGGTTGTCGAATTGACAAGCGTCACGCCTTGGATATGTTAAACAAGGGAGGAAGCATGAAGACGCAAGATAAACGCACCTCGGGGAATATAGATGACAACCCAATCTTTCTGCATACAATGCTCGATGGCTTGAAGCATTAGGAAGCTCTTTCCACATCCAGAAGGGCCAGCTGAGAACAGATATTAACGAACTGGCATGAAAACAGCGAGGCGAGCATACTCAGAACGTAACGGTGTTTGGCACTCGAATGGCCTTTGGCGTCGTCGAGCCTGCGTAATGTATCCTTCGTTACTTGACGAACAACCGAACATGGCTTATTGAGGAGGCGGAACTGCGATGAACAAGCGTTAACAAACAAAAGCTTGTGGAAGGAAGAATGTAACACACTTCGATTAGCAAGTTTCTCGGCAGGCCGAAAATACGTAGAGGGTCATTTTCGGGAGGCGTGAATTCCAATGGTGCACCAACAGAGTTCTGCTTCATTGCGGTGGTCTGTGGATCGTCAAAGGCATGTCATGATGAGTAAAGAAAACTACGCACCGGCGTAAATGGCTCCAATTGAAGAGGGGGAATCGGAGATGTTGGTTGGAAGATGGGACTCTTCAATTGGGCTGGAGAAAGTGATTTGAATAGCTGTAAAACAGATGGATTGCAGAAGGTGTTGGTTCAAATTTGGAGTGTAAATAGCGCACGTATGAGACGTACCGGGAACGGTTTCCTCTTCTTTATCTTCTTCTCCTTGTTCTTTTTGTAGCCCGGTTCTACAACCAACCATGATAGTCAGGCTACATGTCCTCGGCCGTCCAACAGAAACACGAACGTCCTACCGCAATCGCCGTTGGTTTCGCCTTCGCCGCTTTGAACCTCGGAGTGTCGATGGTCGCTGGAGCATGGGGTAGGACGACTCGCGATAAAAGCACTCTCTGGGTTGAGGGTCCCGCCCGAGAAATGGTAGTAAGCAAAGACATAGCAAAGCTGCTTTTTCAGACGCGTTTGCTATGTCAATATCGGGAAGTCTCTAGAAACTCGTTTATATAGTCAGACTCGTCTGCGAAGACTTAAAACATATGTGCACATACCTATGGCTCTAGGGCAGGAAGCCCTGCGTTATACTTCCTTGCTGGCCGTCCTCCACGTCGTTGAACTGGGGCGGGGAACCTGGCGGAGAACTTGGCGGAACTGGAAAATGAGATCAACACGTGATCATCCGTACGGAATTGCCCGATCCCGGGCCGGCTAACATTCTCAGAGTCGAACTTAAACTTCGCCTCTTATCCACCAACTTCCCACTCACCAACCGCTGAAGATACAAAAGCTCCCGGATATAGCGGCCTGAGCACAGCTCTTGAAATTTTATTTTAGGAAGAAACTTTTCTCTAGCAAGTACAAAGCAAGTTATTCGCCGCTGTTGGATCTAAAAACGTCTTTGGTGCCCAGGGCTTAGCGCCATGGACGATCTCTTATGTCGTAAAGTACGTACTACCTATCGATTCACTAAGGCTAAAGGCTAGTTATAGTTGATCATCGTATCTCACTTGTCATCGTCCAGGTATAACTTCTCTGCCACCGAAATTTCTAGATTGTCTTCGGGGCTATTTCGAGCACAAGACCCACCGGAAAATCTATGCTTCTTCGCCCCATAAGAGCCGAAGTACACAAATTAAGACAAGCTCGGCACCTGCATTCATCTAATTGAACTGAGAGCACGGTACGTTTTTACTCTTGTTCAGATGGTTCTTGACATTCGAAGCTGATGTATTCAGGGCCTCAGAACGCTTGACGGGTCAAGCGGTGATACCGTAATCAAATGGAGCACCTCCACGCTCAAGTGCCGGGACGCCATCTCAACGCACCGCAGATGTCTACCGACGATGCCCCACCCTTGGGTCTGTAAACCGTGGTATAATTAGGCAAAGAATGGCCGTGTTTATCAGCGATAGCTACTCGATCAGGCCGAGAGATAGCAGAAGAACCCGAGACTTAAATGGCGTAACATGGCCCACATACAACTGACACCACGTTGAAGACGAGGATATTCCGTCCCTCTATGACCAGTCTTCCCTGGTGACCACTCGCGGATACACTTTTTCTTTCGTCTTCTGCCTCCGACTAGACTCGCAGATAAGCATAGTCGGACCTCCAGAGCGAAACCCACCTCATCGACCCTAGCTCCACCATGGTGAGCCTCCGCATGCTATGTAATGGCTTCCAGTTGATCGAGGATGACAGGCCAAAGGCCGTATACCGCGCACAGAGCACGAAGCGGCTTTGGACTCGAGATTACCTCCAAACCCACGAGTCAGCCATAGGCCTGAAGGCCAACTGTCGCGTGCCTCTGACACACCGTATTCTTATTACCTCGCTCAGAGGCCGCAGGAACCCAGTTCCTCGCGAAAGCTAACATCTGTTCGAAATGGCCTGCCGGAGTCGCCTGGTGCGTCGCATTTCAATTTTTACCTTCTAGTCGTGATACTCATCGTCTTCCTTAGCATCGCCCCTTGAGCGAAGACCCTCGAGGTTGAAGAAGAAACGTACTTTTGCTGAAAATTCTCCAACCCAACAGCGGCGCCCATCGACAGCCCCAACCGAACGACCACCGCCATGGGTTGAAAAAGACGTTCGCTCGTATTCTACTCCCGAACGCCCCAGGGCTTCTAGTTCGCCATCGACGTCAAAGCAGAATGCCGCTCTAGCGAGTGATTTCAAGAATAGGTCACTATGGCTCAACAGGCGCGTTCACAACGCCGAGCAAGAGGCATCAAGTTCTAGCAACGAACCTATGCCCGTTCCGCCAACACCAGCACCCTCTTACGACCCGTCACATCTGTACGCAGCACCCTCATGGAAGGGCACCACTCGTTCCAAAGCATCTTCCTCAGTCTCGACGCGGATCGACGAAGAAGAGTTCCTCTCGCTTGCGGATACCTCTTTCCCGAGCCCGCAGGTCTCCGTCTTCCCTTCTCCCGGACCCCCAGTTACTCACCATCGCCCAAAACAAGCCTCGGAAGACACCTCCCTCTCGTTCTACAGCCAACTCAGTGGTGCACAATACGTTCTACGAGACGCGCCGATGCTCACCCAGCCGAATAGTGGAGATGAAGGAATCGCCCACCCACTTGACCTCCGGAGGGGATGTGACGAAGGAAAGGGTCGCGAGGAGCTTGCCGCACAGCGTGGAACGACTGCGCCGGACAGCTGGGATCGACGATCAACACGCAGCGTCGCCACTGTGCACGTTCCAAAACCCAGCCGAGAGAGCACGAACACCTTTGCCGGGTGGGTGGGGTACGACGCTGAGACTCAGAGTCTGCGGACCATCGATGATGGTGGTTCTGGTTCGATTCCAACGATACCTTCTGAGGAAGTGTCGAGACCCATTACGCCAGTATCTCCAACGTCATTGCTGGTTCCACCGTCGGCGACAAGGTTTAACGGAACAGGGTCTAGTGCCTCTTCATTTACGCGGGGAACTCCACCGCGGTCGCCAACCAGTACGCTCGTAGCTGGAGCGAGTGCACGATTGAGTGCGTTCTCAGAGACCTCTGGGACTGTCGTCGGAGGCTCAACACCTGCGAGCAGCAGTATGGTGGGCAAGCAGAGGCAGCCTCCGTCCCGAAGGAGAATACACCCACTGGCGCAGTACACCATGTCTGCGTCGTCACCGCGTTCTCCTCGTTCGCCTCGTTCATCGCGCAGTGCGAGCCCAGTTCCATCCTTCGGGAAGTCGGAGAAGATGTCTTCGGACATCAAGGAACAGAAGTACAAGTCTTACATCCGTCGGCACCCCAGTACGATCTTCGAGGACGCCATTTGTATCGACTATGACTATGCTGCGGCCGTCGACATCCTTATCTACGGCATCAAGTCCCTTCCGGACGCTTTCACCGTCTCTAATGAGAAGGAGGAGCCGATTCAAGTAGAAGGGCGTACATCGAAACCGGTGTCAAGGACCAGCACGGTCAAGTCGCGCCAAGTTGGGAGATGTTGTGGAACGCGGGTGTGGAGGTGCAGGAGAGGCAACAAGAAACCCACTGTTCGCAGGAACGCGGACCTCGAGCCAGAGAGAAAACCGAGGAAGACGTTATTCTCTCAGGTTAGTCAGCTCTTCACCAAGGCATGATACTACATACTTAGGTGCGGTGGAGGTGAAATTATGCTTTTCATCGAATCACCGTCTTTACTTCTTCAAAATCGTACCAGGCATCTCATTCTCATCTACTATTAGAGGAGGTCCTCTTCCGTTCACAATCTTTCCCTTTTCGATTTCTCAAATCTACTCTACGACGGCTTCCTAAACCGTAGGGGCCCTACAACCCCTTATTGTCTCTTTTCCTGTTCCAAATAGCACAACTGAAACGGTCTACATGTTCTTGAGAAACTGAGAAGATCCATTCATCAAAAATAGGAGTGTGATCTGAAGCATCGCTCATAAAGCTAGCCACTGCATAATGAAAGTAGTCATGTTCAAAAATTAATCTTGGTCCGTCCATGAACACTTCCTTAACACTCTTCTACGTATACGTACACCCTCGTTCAAGCGCCCGTTGCAGGAGTCTTCTTCGGCAACACCCACGAAGGCACGGCGGCGGCTGGTGTGGGGCTTGTCCCAGGAGCGGGACCGAAGCTCGCACCCGCAGCGGGGCGCGGACCACCGAGCGGGCCGGAACCGCCGAAGGATGTCGCGGTGGGACTGGAACCTTGAGACGCTGCCTGACCCTGGTGATACGAGGCGTACTGAGCAGCAGAGGACGGTCCTGGACCCGGTTGGTCTTGTGGCTGAGGCTGGGAAGAAGGAGAGGGTCCGTCGTGCAGCTGGTAGCGTGGCATGTTCTGGTGCTGGTGGGGTTGTTGATGAGGCTGAGGTTGTCCTCCCGGAGAACCAGAGTTGGAGGGGCTACCGTAGCGAGGCTCGCTTGCATGTGGTTGAGGATGCGATTGTGCTTGTGATTGGGCCTGGTACGATTGGGTCCGACCAAGAGCCTGACCCAATCCTTGTTGCTGCTGAACAGGCTGAGCCTGGTACGACGTTTGCCGACTCAAACCTCCCTGCTCGAGTTGTTGCTGCTGGGCAATGCCATTTTGCTGTTGCTGCTGGCCAGCACCAGTCGCCACCTCAGCGGGGGCAGGTGCAGGTGCACCGTCCGTAACGCCAGGAATCGAGATGAAGTAAACCGATCCAGCGAGCTCCTTTCCACCCTGAGCGTAATATTGGGCCCAGGCTTGCACGTTCGGATCCGCATACGTATAGGACGGGTCGTAAGGATAAGGAGGTGGGCCAGAGATGGGTTGCTGAGGCGGCGATTGTGCCTGCGGTTGGGCTTGGGCTTGTGGCTGAACTTGCGTCTGAACTGGGGCCTGTGACTGGGGTAGGCCTTCCTGCTGTTGAGGTTGAGGCTGAACCTGAGCTTGGGCATGTGGTTGGTGTTGCTGAGGTTGAGGCTGGACCTGGGGTTGAGGTTGAGGAGAGAACACGGCGGCAGCGGGTCCTTGGTTCGGAACAGGTTCAGGCTGAGGCTGCCCTTGAACGGGCTGCTGCTGCTCATATTGCTGCTGAGGCTGAACCTGTTGAAGAGGAGGCTGCTGCTGCTGTTGAACGGGTTGGTGCTGGGGTTGGAGTGGCTGAATAGGAATCTGCGACTGGAACGAGGGCTGCTGTCGAAGAGGGGGCTGCTGAGATGGAGGCTGCTGTTGTTGAATAGGGTGCTGCTGGATCGGTTGCTGCCCTTGGATCTGCTGCTGCTGCTGTTGAACCGGCTGAGCATGTGGCTGGAGAGGCTGGGGCTGCTGTTGAGCAGGATAAGGCGTCGGGCCCTGTTGTGAGTATGGTGCCCCTGGCTGATGACCGGCGTAGCCGCCCTGGGGAAGAACTCCGTATCCAGCAGCAACAGGTTGCTGCTGTTGAGGGCCTTGCCCTGGGATGGCACCATATCCTCCAGGCGTCGTCTGCTGGGCCGCGCCAGGGCTACTAGGCGCATACATAGACTCCGGAGCTCCCTGAGGCGACGTTCCCACAGGATATGGGCCTGGATATCCGGGATAAGGTCCAGCTTGTGGTTGTGGCTGGGGAGGCTGCTCGTAGCCAGCGGGTCCTTGGTTCCATCCGTAAGGCTGGGGACCCATGGCTCCTGGAGCAGGGCCGTAGTCGGAGCGACGTCCTGCACCAGAGCCGGGTCGGATGTGGGGCTGATGTACCGGGAATTGCGATTGGCGGTATGGAACTTGATCGTAAACTGGGGGGAAAGTTGAATAAGAAAGGAAGGAGGAAAAGCAGCAAGCGAAACATACCTCCAGTGTGCCTCGCCAAACTCTCCTCCATCATCCTATCGAAAATGCTCCTCGCGCGAACAAAAGTCTCGTTCATTAACACGAGGTCAGCTGCGATGAACGCAACATCAGCCAACGATCCAAGGATTGAAGACGGGTGTCTTACCCCGCTTTTGACTGTATTTATCAATTAGCTTCACGATCTTGGGTCGGAGGGCCATGCTGGACCGATAGAGTTCCTGAATCTCTTCATTATCAGCAAGGTTATCTTTCGCCGGATCGAGGGCTCTCAGCATGTTCAACAGCTTCTCGACATTGACGGCTTGAGCAAAGACTGCGGCCTCTTGTTCAGCCTCTTTCGCCAATTCAGCAGCGGTTGGCTCGGGCATGGGTTCCTAAATCGCAAGGTTATTATCATCGAGATGATGCAAAGTAATTACAACTTACCACATAGTTTACCGGGAATATTCCAGTTCTACCCTTCAGCTGGCCCCTCCACCAATCCTTGTACCCACGATCTACAACCTTGATAATATCGCCTTGTTCAAAGGCGAGCTCGCCCGGCTCAGTGGGTTGGAACGAGTGTAGAGCCCGTACACGAGTGACAATCGTTGCAGTAGAGGCGGGCATCGATGTTGTAGATGTACTGGAAGGTGCAGCAGTTGTTGCAGTATTAACAGTCGGGGTAGGAGCTCTATCAGTCGAAGAAATGGGCGTGCTGTGCTGCTGCTGCTGCTGCGCTTGGGCTTTCGCCAATGTCTCCTCGTATAGCCTCTGTTGATGACGTTGCTGCGCAGCTACGGTAGCCGGAGAGGGTGTGCGAGCGGGTACGTACCCGCCGGAATACTTGGGCTGCGTGTACCCCTGCGACGTCGAGCCCGACGATCCTGTTGCTGTAGATGCGCGACCTGCCCCTGAACCACTGGGGCCTGAAGAACTTCCCGCACCAGATGAAGAGCCTGCACCGGTGCCAGAGGCAAGACTATATTGCGTCCATTGCGGACGCCCGCCCTTATCCTGCATCGACATCTCAAGGACACGCTGGAGCTCCTCCTCTTCCTTTCGCCGAATTTCATCATCAACGGTTGGAGGTGGTGCTTCTTGTGGTTGTTCGAACTTGTAGTCTAATTACTTGTTAGACAGCGTCTGAAGTTCGTTAGATGCCACACTCACTTTTGGCCTTCAGATTGTTGTAGCAATCCTCCATGATGCCCAAAGTGCTGTCACTCTCGAATTCCGCAGTCCACGTAGCTATCAACGACAAGGCCCGTCGTTTGACTTTATCGTGTGTGTTCTAGGAGATATGAGGGAAAGATCTGGAGATCCAATAAGGGGATTACGCACTCGGTCGGTAATTAGCTTCTCCAGGCCCTGCGTGAAGGCCCTCGAAGCCAATTCTCGATTAACTTCGATGCCAACGTTCTTGCTGAGGGACTCCGTTAGGGAGAGGGCGTAGAGTTGGACGTTGGGATTGCGATGCGCCAGGCGCTTCAATACTGCCGCGATGACTGAATGTGCTCTGTAAAACCATTCAGAGTGAGATATCAAAAAAAAAGGCCCAAGTAAGGCAGTTGGTGCGTACCCAGCCTGCCCATCGTCCTGAACCTTGTCACATAGGTTCAGTATGAGCTCCCAGTTCTCGCTCGTGAGGTTCTCATCTGTCGTTTTGTCTGCGCAGCACTAAATGAGCCGCGCTCGTCATGGGAAGGTGCCCGCGTTACTCACTGACAATATCCTCGTACTCAGTTGAGGTGCCTCCGCCGAACATGGTCAAAACTTGCGGCTGTCGTCGTCGATGATGGTGGAGAGGGAAAAAGATGCAGTGTAGGTGTGCGGCAAGGGCCAGTTCTGTTCAGCCCTTTTGCTGGTGGCTGTGACTGGATGATCACGTTCCTGGCCAAATCTGACCAAGTCCCAACGCCCCTTGTTTCCTGCCATATCATTCGCGCATTATAATGGCCAAAGGTAACAACCATCACTCAAATTTATATTCTCAGACTAATCCTAAATCGTTCTTCTGCCAGTACCACGGAATTTCCGTCTGCTTGAGGAGCTCGAGAAGGGCGAGAAGGGCATCGGCGATGGCTCGTGCTCGTATGGATTAGAGGACGGCGATGACATCCTGATGAGCAACTGGAATGGCACAATCATTGGGCCAGGGCATGTAAGCCTCTTCAAGCCGTCTGTAACCCTGTGCACAACGCTCAAATCGCCCCTGTAATCTCTGCCATCTCGTCGTCATCAGACCGTGCACGAGAACCGCATCTACAGTCTCAAGATAACGTGCGGATCCTCCTATCCCGATGCCCGGCCAGAAGTCCAGTTCATCTCGCGCGTGAACCTCCCTTTTGTCAACCAGACGAACGGAAATGTCGATCCCACGAGGTTGCCTGTCCTTGCAAGTTGGAACAGGAATTTCAGTATCGAGACCATTCTCGTCGAGATTAGAAAGTGCGTTTCTTTTCCACCATTGCGCCCTACATCCTGATCTCATCCTTTACAGGGAGATGGCATCGTTCAATAACCGAAAGCTGCCACAACCGCCCGAGGGATCGACTTTCTAGAGTGTTACTTCTTGGTGGCTCAAAGGGGGCCTATATTTTGTCGGAATTCTGAACAACCACATCTGTTTTCATAGTGCTCTCGCCATCATCCTTCATCACAATCCAATATCGATCAATCTTAGAACCTTTGCTGCGGATCACCTCTCCGAGTACACCAGTGCTGGTATCCGTACGACAAAGATGACGAACAAAACGTCAAGGTTCGTACTCAATGATCCTGTCAATTGTCTCAAAGCCCAGCCCCATAGGCGGCCTACAACACTGCATCGAGCACACCTTACTGTATTCAGTCCTTCAAGCGCCCGCTGACCACAACCACAGCCTCCTTTTTTGTGTACACCCTCAACCCTAAGAATAAAGGATGCTCATCCTCGTCTTCCCCCGTCACTTCATTCACTTTCTTCCCAGAGCTCGAGCCATCTCCAGCGGCAGGTCCATCCTCCTTCGCGATTGGCCGGGCGAGTAAGGTGGGTACCGGTTCGCTGACAGGGTTGCCTGCCTCATCAAGGTAGAGATAATACCCGTTCATGTACTCGTATTCTTCGTTCGTCGATGACCAATCTCGTATTGGTTCGTGGTCTCTCGAAGACTTCGGCATTGAGGTGGCTGAGGGAAGTTGGTTTGTCAAGGTGCCGGTCTTATCGGAGGACGAGCGCTCATTAACATTAACGGATCCTGATGCTTTCTTTTTCTCGACTACAACTGTCGTTGTGGTAGTCGTCGTTGAGGTCGTCGTTGTAGACGTTCCGCGTTCACTCTGATCTTCTGAATCCTTTGACTCTCGCCCTTCCTCGTGGCTGTCGCTTTCGCTTTCGTTGTAAGGAAAATCTTCTCGAATAGCGGCGTGCAGATGTTTAGGGATAAACATTTCCTGAGATTTGATATCATAGTCTATGAGAGACTTCAGTGCACCACAACCGAAAGTCAAAAGTCGCAATGTCCGGAGACTTACTGGAAGCGATAGATCTTGATTTTGTTCTTTCGGTCAACACCCTTGCAAGCTTCCGTTTATCCCACAGCTTCACTTCGTCGTCGAAGTAGCCCTAAAGAAAGGATAGGATAATCCCGTGAGCGGCATATACTTAATCATACCTAGAAAACTTACGGTATAAGAAAGCCGACATCTGTCCACTCGGGGCTGCCGAGTATTTGGTTTGGATGAGCGTTCTCGCCTCGTATAATACGAAACAAAATGCGCTCACATAGACGATATATTCACCAGTATCGAGGTCAAGTTCACAAGAGACGCTCCTCTGATAGAGGGTTCCGGCGTACGACTCGCCCTTGATGTCCTTCTCGCCACGCTTGCAGACCACAAAATCGAGACTCCATTGAGACATTTCGCCGAGGGCTCGGAAGAAACGGGCGTCGAGCTGAGAGAGGACGATCATCACTTTAGATGCCATTGGGAGCGTGAAATTGACTATGAGTAAAGAGAAGAGCATATCAGGGATGAGAGTGGATTAGACGAGACGGAGAGGCTTACAGAAGACATCACCGAATGTCCATGGATGCAGATCTGGTTGAGGAGCCAGTCGCAGCCAGTGAGAGGACATCACCCAGCTCGAGTCAAAAATTATCGTTCTTTGGATCAATGACCAAGTCTCCAAGAAATCAGAATCTAGGTCCATGTCAGGGCCAGACTACAACTCAAACACAAATTTAGTGAGCTCACATTCCATAACGAACTCCCCGTCATCCCCAAGTACATGGTCCAGCTCCTTCAGCACCTCCAACCACTCGCCCTGCCATTCCTTCGAGCCATCCGACCACGCGCCCGTCCACTCCGCCATGCCCCACGGATTCCGGAGGACGACGAACCGCTTCCCCTTGCACTCCTTCACGCGCAATACCGCGTACGCGTGTCCGCCGTACAGCCCGCGCATAGTCAGATTATGTTCGCTCAAGTCTTCGGGGTCGGTCAAGCGCGAGGTGTCGAGAGTGGTGAAGGAGACGCTGAAGACCCGCGTGCAGGTATTGGCGTGCAGGAGCTCTTCGTGCCAGAAGCGGTCGGTGTCGAGGATGTCCTATATGGTGTAATTGAATTCAAACGAGTTGGCAGTTGGGTGGAATGGCGGAAAGGGTACATACAGCCGTCTTGAACATGGTAGAAACACCTCTGTGACCATTAGGATTTATCTTGGTATATAGATTAAAACGGGCATACCCACCCAGTCAAGTCTTCGATAGCCTCTGATCCTCTCCCTCCATTAAGGGAATGATAATCTCCATGCAACTTTGCGTATGCTTTCTCGATCAGTGACACCCACGTCTCTCCCGGTGTGGTAGACTTTGCGAACGATAATCCCTTGTTCGCATTGCGTGCCATCTTCTGGTACATCTCTTTGTCGTCGTGGTAGAGCTCTTGTTCTTGCACGCTTAGTTCTTCGAACTTCGGGAGGGCCCAGAATAATTGACTACAGCCATCGTTCAATATCCTTTCTTGCGGCAAAAAAAAAGAGAAAACAGACTCATCGATGACAACGTTGACCCAGTAACTATCTCGAAAGAAAATGAAACCATAAACACCGACTTCCTCGTCCCTCTGAAGATTAGAATACAATGAACATTGAGCAAAACGGTTTCCTCGAGAAAAAGGGCACCTACAGCAACACAGCACTTCTCGATCAGCCCCTGAGATGTTGCCACAGTCGACAGAGCGGACAGGAACCAACAATCGCCCAACTTTCCTTGTACAATATCACTCGAACTCGCGCCGTCCACGAAGAACTGCGGGTTTTCAAAGATCTCCGAAACACGACGCACACCCGGTGGTATTTGCAACTCAGAACTCCAGAGGCCATCGTGGGTGCAAAAGGGGTCTTTCTCCAGGTCGAATTCGATATCTCTATGAGCACGGTGAGCTGACGGTCGTCCCAGTGCAAGAGAGTTTGTAGCGTACCTGAACTTCCTGTTCCCGGCCCGGCATTCTCTCGCGATCTTCTGCACCTTCTGCTTGCATTCTTTGACGGCTTGCTCGAGTTCTGCTGTCACCAAAAGGCCGACTTGGTCTTTCGGAACTGAGGGTAGCGTACTGGAGTCATGTTTCGTATCTTTCAACACGGCACTCGCGTCGGGCTCCGTTAGTGGCGTTGGCGCGGTGGACTGCTCGGCGTCCGAACTTGGTGTCGAAACCCCCACATTTGTATCTAGTTGTGCGCTAGGTGTTTCTTCATCGGGAGGAATTTCCTGCTGTGTATCAGTTGATATCTTTTCTTTCGTTTCTGATTCTGTTTTCAGGACGCTAGCGACTTGGATGGCTTGGGTGGCACGCGTGGCCCGCCGTTTCAGCAAAACACGCGAAAAGAGGACGAGAAAACCGAGTGTTGACAGTGTAATTCCGACGAGAGCACTCGGTGTGCCTTCGGAAGAGAGCAAAGAAGTCATTTGTCGCTAAGCAAGTCGAGGAAGGTGGAGATGAAGTATGACGAGAAGGGCGGGGAATAGGCGCCGGCGCTCGCACTCCGTACAGCAGCGAGTGAGTCCTATCATGTCAGGCGCAATAGGCCCATCGTCGGCGTTTTCTAATTTGCACTTGGAAGTTGGAGCGGGAGGAATGGAAGATCAGAGTTGTTCAGAAGCTTGGCATCGTTGATATAGCTCATCTAATCTTATCTTACAACTTCTGGCGTTTATTCCCCGGAAAATGAAGCATCTAATATACTCTAGATTACTGGAGGTGGATATGCCAGAAAATACGGAGCGAACAGGGTATCAAATACAGTAACATCGGAGGAAGGTTACAGCTGCAGCCTCCTCTTTACCATGTCGATCATCAGTCCTCTAGACTTCTTCAGACTTGCGAAATAGTCGCCGAACATGAGGCCCCATAGAACATCAAAGTAGCAGGCACCCCCGTCCTACATACAAAAAAGTTAGGATCTGAATAGCCAGCCTTCGGTTTGTCGAACGGGGCGCACCTTTCCAATAGAGAGCGTAATGGAATTCCGTCCACCTCTGTACTGCCACAACGTCTTCGGATCGTCGCTGCCACGAACAAGAGCCACAGTGTTTTTCGCGACAATGAGGGCCTGACGAGCAGCCTTATATGCGTGCCTTCCCTCAGGGATGTCGATTGCATTTCCAGCGGCGAAGATGCGCGGGTGGTCGACAAGTTGAAGAGTTTCTCGCACCCTGATGTAGCCACCATCGTCAAGTATGTCGGATCCAAGGGTTCTAATGAATTCGGTGTTGGGCTTCCCGCCGCGGGTAGATATCTGACACGCAGTGCAGTCAGAATAGCGGACTTCAATGAAAAAGGCAACCATACGCACGACGAGGTCTGCTGATACATCAGTTCCTTTACGAGTAGTAATTTTGCCATCTTTGGGAATGATGTCGTCGACGTAATCCCCCAGGACGAGGTTGACGCCGCGTTTAGTTAATCGATCTACAACGTCCTGCCTAAACTTGTCTGGATATGTAGCGGTCAACAATAGCGGGTGGCCATGCACCAGCGTCACGGGTTTAGTCGGCCATTCGTCGACTAATTCTCCAGCAAGCTCTAGATGAACGTAAAGACAGAAAATTATCAGAGTGGACAAGAATAACGCACCCACTCCGACAGCTCCTCCACCAATTAAGACGATGTCCTTCGCCTCTGCGAATTCTTTCCTCCATTTCTTGATGAACTCTAGATCCTCTTCCTGGCTCTCTGGGAAGCCTAGTGGGCCATCCCACTTACTCCCAGGTGCCAGAATAAGAACCGAAAACTCGATGGTCTCGCCATTGTCCAGAGTGACGAACCGCTGAGCCTTCTCGTCGCCGTCGTGTATAGAAACTACCTTCGAGAGGATAACCTTCCGATTCCCTTCATTGAAATTGTCGGGGAATGGCATGAGTACTCTCTTCTCCAGCTCTCCCTCCTCGGTGACGAGCATCCTAGGACACGCTGGCAGCCAGGTGAAGTACGGGCGTGGTGTCACCATAATGACCGATGCCTCGGAAGCTCTGAGCTTGCTGCCGAGCTCGTTGAAGAGAACAACACCTGCGGGGCCACCGCCGACGATGACAATATTCTGAGCCATAGAGCAAGAGGGATTATCAGATAAGAGGAAGAGGCAAATTGGGTGTGCAGAAGACTTTACATATGGTTATGGAGGCTCTCGCGATCCTCGGTATTGTCGGACTATCAACCGATGCCTACATAGATGGCCGGCTTGACATCAGCCGGCTGGGAAGGTGATTTGCATTGCAGACTTGCAGTCCATTGCTGCGGATGAGTAGTAAGCCGAGAAGACTACAATCGTACAAGGTCGATGAGTTTCAAGGCCTTCAAGATGTCTGGATCAGATTGGCGCCTTCTCGAGTCATGCTCCATTCAGGTTTGCCATAGACTGTCTCATTGAAAGGAGAAGCTGAGGACAGGGGCTGTATGTGGTGGGAAGAAAAGGGATGCATGTCATTTCAGTTTATGGTGGTGACAAGTTAATCTGTCAATCTTATCAGATAAGCGGCAGACCAGCTTCCGAATCAATCATTCCGTGAAATACAGGAGTCCAGGATGACAGATATTACCCTGAGGAGTTCATCTCCTTCTCAAATTCAACACCCTGTAACGCGGCTCGAAAATATAGGTTTGCAGACGGGCATCCCTAAGTGTTGAACGACAGTAGAAGATTACTAGTGGGATATAGCAGCATGCGCGAGATGGGCGTCTACGGTCATGAACTGAGAAATCCTTATTTAAATGGAACTGATTACATTGTGAGAAGAGTGGCGCTGTCAACGCATAAATAACAGAGGGATGCTAGACGAGATAGAAGGCAAGACGCGACTAGAGGCTCGACGGTAACCGTAGCTAATCAACGTAGTAGATGGGTCAAAGCTTCAGCTTCCTCTTTACCCCGTCGATCATCAACCCTTTTGATTTCGACATCCTAGCGAAGGTATCTCCAAGCATGATGCCCCAAAGGATGTCATAATAGCAAGCACCACCGTCCTAAAAGAAAGATATCGAATGGACAGCACTCAGCTTTCGGAATCGGACGTACCTTGCCCATGGAAATTGCGATGGCCTCAATTGTGCCTCGGTATCGTGCAAACGTCGAATCATCGCCGCCGCCACGGATGATGGACAAAGCGTTCTTCACAATGATAGGAGCATGAGCACCGACCTTGTATGCTTGCTTTCCCTCGGGGTAGTCGATGGCGTTACCGGCAGCAAAGATCCGCGGGTGGTTGATGAGCTGCAAAGTGTCTCGAACCTTGATGTAGCCGCCCTCGTTGAGGACCTCGGATCCAAGGCTAAGTTCAATGAATTTAGTGTTGGGTTTACCACCTCGAGTTGATATCTTGAATGAGGTGTGGTCAGACAAACAAACTAGAAGGAGGAAAGCTCTCCGTGTACCACAAGATCTGCGGAAATGACGGTTCCTTTTCGAGTAGTAATCTTGCCGTCTTTGGGCACAATGTCGTCGACATAATCGCCCAGTACGAGTTTGACGCCTCGTTTAGTCATGCGATTGACGACATCCTGCCGGAACTTATCTGGGTAGGTCGTCGTCAAAAGCAGAGAATGGCCGTGCACGAGCGTCACAGATTTAGTCTAGGCCCTTTCAGCACAAGTAAAGAAAAAAACCTGAAAGCAACTCACAGGCCACTCGTCGACTAATTCTCCGGCAAACTCTGGATGAATATGAGGACAGAACGAAGAACCGGGGCGCAGGCGAAGCACGTACCGACTCCGACTGCTCCTCCACCAATCAGGGCAATTTCCTGTGATTCCGAGAATTCTTTCCGCCACTTCTTAATGAACGCCAAGTCTCCCTCTTCGGTCTCCGGGAAGCCCAGTGGGCCATCCCACTTGCTCCCAGGGGCGAGAATGAGGACAGAGAACTCGATGTTCTCCCCGTTGTCCAAGGTAACGAACCGCTGCTCCTTCTCATCGCCGTCTTGGATAGCAATCACTTTCGAGAGGACGACCTTCCTGTTTCCTTCGTTAAAATTGTCCGGGAATGGCATGAGCGCTCTCTTCTCTAGCTCGCCCTCCGCGGTGACGAGCATGCGGGGACATGCAGGCAGCCAAGTGAAGTAGGGACGTGGCGTGACCATGATGAGTGATGCCTCGGACGCGCTGAGCTTGCTGCCAAGTTCGTTGAAGAGGTGGACGCCTGCGGGCCCACCGCCGACTATGACGATATTCTGGGGCATAGCGCTCGAGAGAGATTATCAGATAAGAGGGAGAGGCAATTTCGCTGCGCCAAGTCGAACAGCTGACCGTGCAAGACTTTATAGAGGCCTGGCGATTCCCGGGTCCACGTTTTCGGGCTCTTAGCCGAAGGGTGTCGACTGTTCCGAGCATATATACATACGTACGTAGGTCGCCGACGCGGAGGAAGGAATCAATTGACGGCGGTGAGGAAGGTGTCCGTAACCTGCGAGATTACTGACAGTCATCAAGCCAGAGCATCAAATTCACGGGCTTCGAGGGCTCCATGAGGTCGGATTAGGACTTCTCAAAATCACTAGCGAAGGCATGTCGAGGTCGTCCACGGTATCAGGGATGCGGAAGTACAAGGAACTGAAGAAAACTTTGAGAACACATGTTGAATACAAATGTACGCCGAAGTCAAAGCTCATCTGTCAATCTTATCAGATAAGCGGTTGTCACTTTCCGGGGTTAGAGTGGGTATCTGAATGGCACATCTAGAACACAACAGAAAATCTACGACGACATCGGGGAGAAGGGCCACTAAGCGTGTCCCTCAGAGCTTCAAACTCTTCTTCATTATGTCGATCATCAGACCCTTCGACTTCGTCGCCCTCGCGAGGAAATCTCCAACAGTGATTCCCCACAAGACGTCGAAATAGCCTGCGCCGCCGTTCTTCAAAAAGAAAGTCAGTCTAAATGTCGTCCCAATTCGCGGGAATAAGTTTACCTTTCCATTCGTAATAAGGATCAACTCCTTCGACCCCTTATATGGAACTAGCGGTTTTGCGTCGTCGGTCCCGCGGATAATCGAGACAACGTTTGCGACGACTACGGCTGCGTGCGCGGTAGTCTTTGCAGCTTGCTTCTCTTCGGCGACGTCTATCACGTCACCAGCTGCAAATATCCGGGGGTGGTTGGCAAGTTGCAGGGTCTGTCTGACCTTGACGAAGCCGGTGCTATTGAGCGCGTCAGGTCCTAGACTTTCGATGAACTCGGTATTGGGCTTAGGTCCTCGGGTTGCTACCTACGTTTGCGATGCGTGAGACAAAGGATATGGGGACCATGGTTCACGTACGACGAGGTCGGCTGGGATGATGGTTCCTTTTCGGGTAATGACCTTACCTTCTTTGGGCATGAAGTCGTCGACGTAATCGTTCAGGATCAGTCTGGTACCGCGCTTGGTAACGCGTTTCCCCATATCCTTACGGAAGCTCTCCGGATACGTCTGATTCAGCAAGAAAGGTTGTCCGTGGACTATCGTAATCGCCTTATTCTGCATTTTGTTAGCGCTCTGCCCCAATCAGCGTGAAATGAGCGCACTGGGAATGTGTCTTTAAGCTCTCCAGAGAGTTCTATGAAGTTTCTATCAGGGAGAGATATAGAATCTGAGAATCAGAAGACGCACCAACTCCAACAGAACCGCCGCCAACGAGGACAATACTCTTCGCCTTCGCGAAGTCGTTCCGCCAATTCCTGATCCATTCCAACTGTCCGTCGCGATGCTCGGGGAAGTCGATTGGGCCTTCCCATTTGCTTCCAGGTGCAAGAACGAGGACAGAGAATTCGACGTTCTCGCCGTTGTCCAGCGTCACGAAACGCCCTGCCGTTCTGGCGTCCTGAATAGAAACGACCTTGGCCAGAACGACCTTTCGGTTCCCTTGGTTGAACGTCGGTGGGAATGGCATCAAGACGCTGTTCTCGAGGTCGCCCTCAGAGGTGACGACCATCCGGAGAGTCGCAGGGAGTGAGGTGAAGTGCGCACGCGGGGTCACGAGGATAATTTTGGCCTCAGACGCTGTGAGTTTTTCTGAGAGGGCGTTGAAGATGGAGATGCCGGCGTTGCCGCCACCGACGACGACAATGTTCTGTGGCATGGTGATGAGAGTGGGTGTCGAGTGGGCCAACGCGGGGTCGAGGGTTTTATGGCTGCCACACGTCCCTCGCGATACGAAATTATTTTCACTCGTCTCTGACGTGAAACCGCTAATTCGCGTCAGCCAGATTTGTGAAAGATGCCTATTTGTGGTAATTCGCTGTCAGTAGATGACAAAAACCCAGCAAGCAGTGATAGGAGGAACCTTTTCCGCGTTCAACTTACTCATCTCGTGAAAAGATCTCATTTCTTGTCACTTAGCATGGCAAATATATATGACTGTGTCGCCAGCTGGCTGGTTGCCTGTCGCTTGTCTCGTCTTTCAGCGCCCCTCGACTATGCATAGGTTCTGATGGATTATTTTATACCTTTTCCCTCCCTTTTGGTGACGATTCCAGGGCAATGGCGCTGAAGACTTGTCAGGAAAGACTTTGGAAAGTTGTTGAAAAGACACGACTGGAACGTTTGTACTTACGTTTAAAACACACACAAGAAGTTTAAAGCTGAGTTTGAATCACGGGCCGTCCTTCCCGAGAACTGAAGATGCATCGTTGGCTTTCAATGTTAACGTTCAACGCCAACTCTCGTCATATTGTGTCGACTCCGAGAGCTTTCTACCCCATCGTCCTGGCTTCTTCGAATAGCGAATAATGGAGAGACATGGCCATGAGGAGTCTGGTAACCAAAGAGCAAGAAGACAGGCGAGTCCACACCGAAGAGCCTTGTCCGTTTGAATGGTCTTTTGATGCTCATCGATCTCTTCACAGAAGATTTTTGACCGATACTGGAGCTAAGCGAAAGAGCAACAGTACATCAGGAACACCTGAAGGGTGACTGAACGTCACTGAAGTGCCCACTTCTCCGCAATGCGTCTTTTCCGGACACAGCCGTCAGGAACAAGGCTTCGAAGAGCGCCCATTGGCCCAGGCGTTGATCGATTTCGCCTTTTAAGGTGCCGAAACCTGCGAAATTGGAGTCGAAGATGTCCATCGCGAACGGCATCAGGGGGCCCAGGTGTGTCGTCTCTGAAATGTTCACATTTCAATTGTCATCGATCACCCATCTTGATAGATAAAAGGACGACGACGACCCAACGCCCTCGTTTCAAAATCCTCAAAATATGGCACGAAAGAAAGCACAGAGCAAGGAGCAACCAAAGGAGCAGCCTAAGGCGCAATCGAAGGCAGCAGGGCGGACCAAACCACCACCAACCCCCGCAACCGCTTCAGTACCTAAGGAGCAGGTCGGGCTCTTCGTGACCGCCGAGCTAGAACATGCAATGCAGGAGTGCAAGGCGAAGGTTGAGATGATCGCGAAGGATTGCAGGGCGAAGAACAGGAAGTTCCGGTGAGCCACGCCATCATCCCTAGTCTATTGCCACTCACATCTACACAGTGATGTCGAGTTCGATCTGGAGAACGATGGAGACCAGGCTATGTACGGTCTGGCACGCACGGAGAGCAAGAACCCGCCTGCTGCACGTCGCGTCACGGAGATCTTCGACAATCCACAGTTCTTCGTGGACGGAGCCGACTCGAGCGACATCGTTCAGGGAAATTTGGGCGATTGCTGGTTCTTATCAGCACTGTCGACTACCTCAACTGTTCCCTCTCTTTTGGAGAAGTGCTGCGTCGCCAGAGACGAAAAAGTTGGCGTATATGGATTCATCTTCTTCCGCGACAATCGTTGGGTCAACGTGATCATCGACGAGTAAGCTCGCTCTCGTCGGGTCGGTTTCCTCTAATGCCGTTCCCAGTCAATTGTTCTGCTCTTTGCCCAAGTTTGAAGAACTCAGCATGGCTGAGAGGAACCTATACCACGGCGACAAGAGCCTCTACAACCGCAACGCGCGAGCTTCTGGCAAGAACCTCCTGAATGCAAGATCGGCGACACCAGGCGAAACGTGGGTGCCCTTGATCGAGAAGGCATATGCGAAGCTGCATGGGGACTTCGCATCTCTCGACGGAGGTCGGATGTCGGAAGCCATTGAGGACCTCACTGGGTACGCGTTCCATCTTCTCCTCTTCGTATTAATTCCTTGACTGTCAATCTATGACAGAGGTGTATCAACGATAATCAAGATCAGCGTGAGTTCCCTCTCCACATCACATTTATCGATGCAGTTAATATCCGATTCTCCAGGACATCCTCGACATCGACCGTTTCTGGGAGGAAGAGCTCGTGCACGCGGGTGACCAGACGCGTCTCTTCGGTTGTTCCTTCCAGGACCTCGACTCCTCCCGGCTGCAGAATGGCGACCCCGCCCCCACCGTGCTGGGTCTCATGGGTGCGCACGCGTACTCCGTGCTACGTGCAAAGGAGTGCCGTGGCAAGCGTTTCGTTGTGGTTCGTAACCCGTGGGGCAATTCGGAGTGGACGGGCCCGTGGTCGGATGGCTCGAAGGAGTGGCAGGGAGAGTGGTTGGAGGTGTTGAAGGAGCTTGGTCACGTTTTTGGGGATGATGGCCAGTTCGTCATGGAATGTGAGTTATTTGCCTCAGGGACGGATGCGAGTTTCCACTCATCACCCTTTCGAATGAAGACTCGGACTTCCTCGAAACATGGCAGAAGATCGAGCGCACTCGATTGTTTGACTCGAGCTGGATCATGTCCTCCAAGTGGCTTCGCCTTGCTCCACGGCCTGCTGTCTACCCGTTGATTTATGGCGACGTCACCTGTGCGTTCACTTTTTTCGGCTCTGACGCTCTACGAGAGTTCCTGACGACTTTGGTGCCAGTCACGTTCACCCTTGCCGAGGCGTCCCCGGTCATCGTCGTGCTCTCCCAACTGGACACACGATATTTCAACTTCATCGACGGAACTTCTCGATGGAACCTCGACTTTGTCATCTATAAGCGGGGCGAGAGTGAGCAACGCGGAGTTTCCTACTGCGGCTTGCCGTACGAACGAAGTGTCTCCTGCGAGCTGGAGTTGGAGGCCGGCGAGTATATCGTTTTTGTGAGCATCTCGTTCTTCTCTTCCAGAAAGTATATTGCTCATGTGGCTGGTATCTAGCCTCGGATTGACCGAATGGGAACATTGCCTCCCGTGAGTTGATTTATTAACGACAGTAATGAGGGGCTCATGTATCTTCAGGGCTTCTTCGAGTCAGGGACGAAGATATGGAATGACCGCAAGCTTGCAAAGGTCTTGATCGAGCGTACCAAAGGCCGCGCTATTGCTGCTAGTATGTCTATATCTTTTCATTGGTCATCTTTCTGAACCCCATCGCCTGTCATTAGACTATGATCCAGGGTAAGTTGGATGAGACTCTCCATAACACCTCTCGTTTGACGTTCTGCGATGTAGGAGGAGCCAGATCTTCATTCCCAAAGATATCAATGCCCTCGTAGAAGAGGATATTGCCAATCTCAACTCCGAAAAGTCATTAGCAGAAACGATGGCTGACCTTCAGCTCGAGAAAGTCGAAGCTAAGGCGAAGAAGACCAAAGCGAAGACGGAGGAAGCGCCTCCACCGACCAAGCCAAAGCCAAGCAAAGCACCAAAGAGCAAGAAAACATCGGCCTCTCTTCCTGCTCAGGAGAAGGCTGGTGGCGACGACTCGAACGACGAAGGTTCGGACAAGGAATCCAAGGACGGCTCGGACTCCGACAACGAAGGCTCACAAGGATCGTCTCCAGGGCCAGGCGGGATGATTATAGGCCCGGACGGCCCTATCATGGCCGGTCCCCCAGGCGGCGGTTCAGGTGGCCCGAATGAGATCACCGGCGAGGATGAGGACGAACATAGGCCTTTCGTTGGATTGCGGGTGTACACGAAGAAACACGCTGAGGTCGTTGTGGATGGCTGGATCAAGTCGGATGGGCCGGAGACGGAGGGAGAGTGGGAAGACGAGGAAAAAGCGGAGGGTAACGGTGATGAGGAGGGAGGCGATGAGGAGGAAGAGTGATCTGCCTCGGCCTTTCACGACTCTGCCAGGCACGATCTCGTTGGGGTTGCGGGCTCCTAAATTGAAATTTAGTAGGTCGTTGCGTCACAGCTTCATTACCCCCCTTATTTTGTAATTCGTCGTCAGATGCTACGCATGTTTGACGGATCGTGGACATTTGAGCAGTTTGTGGCACCCAATTTACGACCTCAAAAGCACTGATAGGAAGCAACGAGAAATGGACAGTCAAGTGAAATAGTCACTCGTCGACGCGTTTAATATGATAGGAAGAAGCCGTGTTTAACAAGGAGAAGCCGTTTGGGCGAAGCGTAATTATCTAATAGCAGTTCTGTAGAGTACAATCGGCACGATGCTTAGAACTCGAGATTGTTGACCCTGGTGCATTCAATGGTTTCTGCGATCTCGCTCGCTGGTGAGATCGCGTTTGCCAGCCGTGTTGTTGGCCATTGAAGTGTTGTTCGTGTGGCCATTTCCTTGGGTCTGGACAAGCGCTCTGAGGGCTGAAGACACTGAGTTATACCTATTTTCTCTCTGCGAACAAGGAATAATGACCAACCAGAAACGAGGTCATTAACTTCGGAGTTCGGCCCCTCGAACATGGAAACTACGAGGAAGGTCTTCGTTGAGGCTACTCCAAGCGACGTTAGCAACGCGCATCTTATATTTTTCTAGGTGAGCTTACCATCGACATTCGAGGACGAAGCTGACTGGGAAGTAGAGGACATGGTGGTGGTCGCTTTTTCCTTGGGGTGTGGTCTGGTCTGGGAGTTGCGATACTGAACACTTCAACTTCACGATGGCTTTAATACTGAGACCTTGAGGAGTATTGCTACGTCTTTGGGGCCTAATTTTAGGCGGGCCCACCACAGGCGCCTTGATACAGCCCGTACGAGCGAGTCTCCATGCGGCTCACCATGCTTTCCTTGCATCTCTCTGTAATTTCTGTTATTGCTCCACAACATTCTAAGCATTGAAAGGCACGAGATTAGCGCTATATTTTGAAACCCTTCCAAGCTTTCTTCATTCCGAGCACCTCGAACGATGTCTTTCTCTGCGTGGAACAGCATCGTGGAATTCATGTTATCGCTCATGCTACATTCACTCCCTCAAGCGAGGCGCATTGCTGTGTCAGCAGCCCCCAGTGACGGTTTTCCAAAACGGGCCACTCTAATGTATCGACGCCACACTGCTTCCATCCAGGATCGCTTCGCTGCGTCATGCGGAATATCGAAAAAATGATTGCAAATTGGATTATTTTCGCTTCAAGTCTTCTCCCTTGACACATCACTGGCACCTGGGTGCCCGGACACATTTTCGGGTTTCCTCGCATTTAATAATGTGAACGCTACGTGAGAGAGGAATATGGGAGAAACCTCTTGGGTCAGTGGTCGCCGCATCGAAATACACTCTCACAAATCGGGAGGAATCCGTAAATCTTCTGTACAGGCGTCACAAATGCGCCACAGCTCGTGGCGGTCCGATCAAAAGTTTATCGATTATCGCGGATGCGCCGCTGCCACCGGTCTGACGAGTGGGCGCCTATCTCTCGTCCCGCGAGGCTGCCTCACCTCTGCCTACATCACCGGCGGAAGCATAACGGATTAAAATTAATGTGACTCTTCCATTTCACCAGCGTCATACATTTGACAATTTCTTGAAGCCTATTCGATGTTTAACACTGAATGAATGCAATCCGATGCTCAGATATGCCAAATGTAGTGGGAATAGTCCTTCTGAAAAAATGGCTCTCCGACCACACCGGGGCTGAGTCAGAATTTATCTAGGTGAGATCTGTACTGCATCCCATCTCTCGAATGACCCGGAGATAGCTTTTACCTAGCGTCCGAATGGGTCTGGATATGCTCAGTTGTCTCCACGTGCACGCGATTTGTGCTTCGAGTAATAGAGAGGTCAGACAGCTTGAAGAATAACCATTGAAAAGGCCTACGTACGATTACCGTGTACAAATAAGATATTCGTCTAGGTCGTTGGGAGAAACTCTTGAGGATGACAAAAAGTGGTGCCATAATTAGGTCCTTGGAAGGCTTCATGATTTGACCTCGAGATGTATCGCTCTCAGGTATGGTACACTCCATTTGTATTCCTGAAGCGAATGAAAAATTTCTCGGTACGGCATGTGGTACAATCAGATAAACTTTCGTTCATACGGAAAAGGAGATAGCCCTTCCGCGCCGTTACGAGAGAAAATATATCTATGGCATATTTTCATAATCCAGCCTTCGCGGCCCGGTGTCCCATATTTGAATTCCCACACTTTTTATTTTACATCTTCCCTTCATATACACATTCGACGATACCGCCGTCGGACTTTCAACATCTCACGGATAGCCTTCGTCACACGACCCCTTTTCAACGGAGAAAAGAGAAATTGGTCCTGGAGGTTGTGCAGCCAATGAACTCTCGGCCAGTCGTCGACCACGGCGACCCAGCGCCCCTATGTGCACATTTAATTCGTGCGCGTTCTGCTTCAGAGGGGGTAGACCCTCTCGATAGATCTTCGTCTATTCAGACCTTCCTCTTGAACGGAAGGCATATTTTCGCTGACCAACGCCGTCGGCTTATGTGCCAAGAGAGGACAAAATGTGATATTCTCCGGATGAAAGGCTTGCAGAATGACATCCAGTTTTCACGATACAGGAGGGAGTGAAACTACTGTTCAACGGTAAAGTAATCGTCACGGTCTAACTCCTTGTGGCTGTGCATGATCTACGCCGCAGAAAAGTTCAGGTGAGCCTCCTGAAGATACCAACGCGACTCACCCAATGAGCAATAATCGCAGAGACGACGGAAACTGAGTCCTTCGAGACTTGAGAGAGAGACATAATAGTGATCTCCTGAGATTGGAGGTAACTGCCGCCTCCGTCTTTGTTGAGGGTGAGGATCAAGAATATCCAAACACGTCCATTAGTTACGACGCCGCGAATCGTAGTTTTACTATGTGATGGTGTTCAAAGCGGATGCAAATGAGATGGAGAGTAAACCCACCATGAGGACCTCGCAGACCGATACATCTCTCCGATGGCCTGGGGCACGTGGTTTTCCAGGTTCTGATCAGGACCTTTAGCTTCAGAAACGAACAATGCAGAATTGTCATTCTTGAGATCTTGCAGCGCAGGTTGCTTCAAGAACCGTTCTGAAAAGCGTGAGGATAAGCATGCAGGTAACCTCACAAAGACGACATACTGACTGTGGCTGCATCTGCCCTTACGGCTGTCCAGTTGATATACCCGGAGAGTGTGTGGGTACTCAGGTCTGAGATGGTGACAGCTGGCACAGCTTGTTCAACACTCAGGACCATCGACTCCTCCGGCAGCATGAAAGCCGCGCGGTAAAAGAAAGCATTGATCCATAGACGGGCTGCCACTTCGTTCTACAAGGGAATCAGGTAAGACACCTGGCGAGTGATCCCCACGCAAGTAGAATTGACCTTTCGTGGTACGAAACGCTCTAAGAAGCAGATGTGTCGATAGAGCCGGTCTGAAGACCAGACTCCATCAGCTCCAACAGAAGCTTTTTCACACCCACGAGATACTGCGTCAGTCGTCAAGTTGATGAAGCCGCCATTGACTACGTTGATCTTCCTTAAGTGTTCAGGGGCCATACTAGGGAACGAATAACTCTGTATCCACCAGTCAGTTATCAGAAGCCAAAATGTGTCTTTCAGACGGACCTGTGGCCCATCAAGCTTCGCCTTCAAGAACGAGAGAAAGTTCTCAAGCTCTTGAAGTTCGATTTCGTCCTCGTCTGGAATCTCTATCCCTGCGCCGCTCAGAGCACGTTCCCTCCCCTCGTTGTTCAACTCCACTTCCTTTCGCGATTTCGCCACCAAAGTTTCGAGATTCTTCACCGTGAGGAACAGTTCTACACCAGACAAGCCAGATGTCTTCTGCCGTTTGGCGGACATAGTTGCAGAAGAGCCGAGGGTGGGAAGTGACGCGTGAGTTGTGTGATGCAGGCGTGAGTTCACACGAGTCCGATCACACGAGAGCCTCAAAGACGGTTGTAATCGCTGAATTCAAAGCTAGCTGTGCTCTACGATACTCAAGTCCTTATATACTCTAGGTCGTCGTGTGTAAGCAATTTTATCTAAGTCGAAATAAAGAGATGCCGAGAAAAGTAGGTAACAAAGAGATAAGATGAAAAGATGTGCGTGCCGAAGGTACGGCCCGTCACATACGCCCTCCAGCTATTGTCCGACAATAGCTTAAAGCTGGGAACGAGGCTTGCGCTGATAGGGGTGCTGACGGTAGTTGTTAGTGCGCTTGCCTGTTGGATTTTTGGGGGTGTCCTGAAGCTGAGCGAAGTGGTTGACGGCGACCTCGGCGGCGGCAAGGACGGTTTTGTTGAGACGCGAGACGTCAATGTCGTCGAAGGTCTCCTTGAATTGACGAGCCTTCTGAAGCTGTTCGTGATCCGGGATATCAACGGATAGGGGATAATTCGGGAGACTGGAGCGAAATGTTGCACACTTGCTGCAGACGACTTAAAAAGCCAACAATTAGCACTCAACATTTCATAAAACAATCAGCTGTTAATTCGCGCATCCCCTGTAGGGCGATATGAAACGACGACGATCAGTGAGGGAGGCTTTGGAGAAGATCATTATCCACGCACATTCTGCAGAGCGATGTCGCGCCGTTTCCGCTCTGGGGGACCGGTTCTGCTCGCCCTTGCGCTACACTGGCCTTGCGCACCCTCGCTGGTCTTACCAATCCTCACGCCGTACTTGGTCGTGCACGCAGCGTGGTCGTGTTCGCGGTATGTGCGTGCTCGTACCGAGGTGGCGATAAGGCTGTCGCCCTCGCACCGTGGCTGTCCTCGCGCCGTGCTGCCCCTCATGCGCATGCCCTGGTCGACCTCTTGTTGCCGGTTAGCGGGTGGGTGCCGAGCAAAAGGAACCCCTATCCCAGCTGAAAGGGAGGAGCGCTAGAAGGAGCTGGGGGTTGGGGTGAGGTAACGTGAGGTGAGGAGGGGCCGCGGATGACGGGCAGGAGGCAGGGTGAGATGCGGGGAAGGCAAGGGGGATGGGTCGTAGGGTGTGGTGTAAGACGTAGCTCGTCGTCGCCGCTGCCGTCGTTCATCGCCGCTACCTTTGTCATCGTCGTCCCCGGCCCCTGCTATCTTCGTCATCGCTCCTCGTCGTCGTTCCTCAGGCTGGGTGGCGTCCTCGTCATTCCTCGCCCCTGTAGTCTTCGTCGTTCTTCCTCGTCATTCCTCGCTGCCATCGTCGTCGTGGTTGTTGCTCGCTGTCGTCGTCGGTCCTCGCCATCGTCGTGGTCCCCCGCTGTCGTTCTTCCTCGCCGTCGTCATTACTTGTCGTTGCTGTCGTCGGGTGCTTGTCCATCTTCGCCGTTGCTTGCTCAGCCTCGTTTCAAAACACTACCCATCTACGCATTTACATGGCGTCAATGAAATGCCACACCTCAGCAGATGAGGGCAGGAAAAGGGGTGGGAGGCGAGGGGAGGCGCCGATCAGGTGGGTGGCTCAGGAAAATAAGCCCGCATCCCCGTTCAGCGGAAGGGTGATAGGCGAAGGCGAGGGCAAGAGAGACGGAGAAGGTGGGGGTGAGAGCGAGGGCGAAGGTGAGGGCGAGAGTGGGCGGGCGCGGAGGGGTGGTGACGAGTTCATGGCGCAGGGTCGGGCGAGAGAGACGGCACGAGAGAGCGAGGGCAGGTGAGGCCGAGAGCGAGAAGGGCAGAGCGGATGGATGGGGAGAGGGGGTTCGTTTCGACGCCGCCGTGCTCTCCATCGTTTTCGTCCTGTTCTCGTCCTCATGCCGCTCTCCTCGTCACCCCGGGTACTTCCTCTCACCCCTGCTCGAGCTGCTCCGGCGATTGGTTGGTGGGCGGCGCGTCGAGCAAAAACACCCCACATCCCTGTTGAAAGGAAGGGGTGCTGGGCGGGTGCCGAATGAGGAGAGGAGATGGGTGGGGCGAAGAGAGGAGAGGCGAGGGCGAGCGAGTCAGATAGGGAAGGGCGCCGGGGTTAGCTCGTACACTCGAGATAAGACGAGAATCCCTTGATTTACTGTCAGGAGAGTTCAATAGTTGGCACGAGCACGAGACGTTTTTGCACATAAAATATTCCACCCACGTTAGATTATTCTCAGAGTTCCTACATAGAAATATCTACTTACTTATAACATTTTCCGATCATTTAAATAGAGATAGAACGTGTTTTGCGTGCATCGGAGACGTTCCATATGTTGACGACGGAACGGAACGAGGACGGGCCGTATGTCCCAGCCAATAGGATGCGTGGCCGGAATTCGCCGAACCGTGATCAACGATGTTGATCCTAGTCTTTGTCCACCACCACGCTCACCTCCCACTGCGAGCCGGTTCCTAAACGCCGAAAAAAGGTACGTCTACGTTATTCTTGCGTACTTATATGTTTACTAAACCACTTTTGCCCACACAGGAGCCTGCGTCGATGACGACTCGACAAAGCCGCTGTGTGCCCCCTCGCGATAGGGATGTGGGCCGGCGCCTCCACGACCCCACGACCCTCTCCGACCCTCCTCTCTCGTCCTCGTCCCCTCGCGCCCTCCCTCTTGCGTGCTACCCAAGCCTGCTACCCGCCCAAGCCCGCTCACCACCCCCCAATCTCGCTCACCTGCTTCTCTCCTCTCCTCTCCACCCTCCAATCTTCTGCTCATCCAGCCCCTGCCCAACGCCCCTCTCTTCCAGCAGAGAAGTGGGTTGATTCTTCTGGGCATCCTCCAGCAAAGCTGCCTGCACCCGAGCAGGGGAGAAAGGATGAGCACGGAGAACATTGTCAGGACAAGGACGATCGCCGACGACCGATGGGCAAGAGAGAGGTCTAGGTGGATTGGCTGCGGTGGTGGGATCGGGGCGGTGGTGGCGAGACGAGGAAAATGACGACAGCAACGACGACGAGCAAGGCCGCAGCGACACAAACACAACGACAAGCCAAGCAGTTCGCTCGTCGCCCATCACCCTCCCCTCGTCCATCACGCACCCCACCCCTTCAACAGGGATGTGGGTGCTCCCCTTTGTCTGGCCACCCACCAGCAAACAGGCGGAAGATCGAGCGCACTCGATTATTTGACTCGAGCTGGATCATGTCCTCCAAGTGGCTTCGCCTTGCTCCACAGCCTGCTGTCTACCCGTTGATTTATGGCGACGTCACCTGTGCGTTCACTTTTTTCGGCTCTGACGCTCTACGAGAGTTCCTGACGACTTTGGTGCCAGTCACGTTCACCTTGCCGAGGCGTCCCCGGTCATCGTCGTGCTCTCCCAACTGGACACACGATATTTCAACTTCATCGACGGAACTTCTCGATGGAATCTTGATTTTGTCATCTACAAGCGGGGCGAGAGTGAGCAACGCGGAGTTTCCTACTGCGGCTTGCCGTATGAACGAAGTGTCTCCTGGAGTTGGAGGCCGGCGAATATATCGTTTTTGTGAGCATCTCGTTCTTTTCTTCCAGAAAGTATCTTGCTCACGTGGCTGGTATTTAGCCTCGGATTGACCGAATGCGAACCTTGCCTCCCG
>MPNV01001946.1:0-15257 GCA_013376435.1 Cyclocybe cylindracea | reverse complement strand
CGCCGGGGAACGCAGCATCGAAAACGCCTAGGGCGTCAGGTCAAGCCCCGTCGGGTCACTCGCGGAGCAAACCAGCACCAGGAAGCGAAACAGGTCGGGCAGCAGCTGCAGAACGTACGGCCGGAAAGGAAAAGCAGCCAGCGATGGAGTCCCCCCCCCAGCCTACGCGAACTGCCACATCGATGCCAAAGGAGACAAGGCCGCCACAAGATAAGCCCGCCGGACCTGCCACCTGCCCTGCTCGGGGAGAGAAGCGCCACTACGTGGAGACCGACAATGAAGACGATGATGAAGACGACGACGAAGAAAGCGACAAGAAAGACGACGACAACGACGACGACGCTGTGGGCTCTGTGAATGACGACGGCCCCACGGTGCTCAAGTGGAAGGACATTCCAGGCAAGAAGAACAACCCGCCTTGCCTCAAGTGCATCTCGTTGGGTAGGGACTGCCACGAAGTCGCCAACTCACAGCGGCAGAGCAAGGCCTGCATCAACTGCAGGTTCTTGCATGTTCCCTGCTGCAGGCCGACTGGGGACAGTCCTACGAGCTGGAAGGAGCAGGCCAGGATGGTTTACGGGGACCAGAAGGCAATGGGAGTGGACGTTGGGGGGGAGCCCCAAAACGAAGCTGTGGCGAAGAAGGCGAAAGGCAAGTCGAAGGCGACGAGCAAGCCAAAGAAGCGCACCCGGCGTCTGCTGGAGAGACCTGACACCCTTCCACCCCTGAAGCAGCAGCCATGTCTGCTACAATTCTATATCAAACACTGTATTTTACCAGTATGAGAGCATACGTCCTGACTGTCATTAAGCAGTCAGTCATCCGAGGCCCGGTGGGAAGGCCCTGCCGGATGTGCCGGGGCTCCTGGATGGGGGCGGGAGCAGTCAACATGCACAAACAACGCAGGAAACAGTGCCCGAGCACTGCTCCTCGTCGTTTTGGGGGTTCCCGCCACCGTTTTCAGCGGGGAAAAGGCGCCAACGATGGCAAAACATATTTTGCCATCGTTCTGCACCATTTCCCCCACCGTCGGGGGGCGGGGAGGGCTGGATTGGGAAGGGTGTGTTTGGATGATGCAGCCATTTTCAACCGCTGTGCTATTTTTAGAGAATGATGAATCCTGTCAGCTTCGGCACCTGTCCGGATCCACCCACGTGGGTGGCCAGGCCCTTCTGATCACCCTACAAATAGGAATCTCCGCAACGCGTGATCCTCGACGCGTCGACGCGTCCAGACATGTGGCATGTGGTTGACCTTCCACAAAAGGATATCCCCTGTCCCATCTACTCAGGCCTCAGCTCTGCATTACAAGTTTATTATACCTAATACATTCAGGTTCTGAGAATGCGACCTTGCAGCCATTCATCTTGAGGATGAAAATATGTAAGAATGAGAAAAAGCCCGAAGGCCTAACTGACATTTGCGAAAAGAAATACCTATGCCCCATCTGCATCGTCGCCGTCAAATTCAGCCAAACCCTCCTCCTCATCGCTGTCATCGTCGTCGTCATCGTCATCGTCATCGTCATCATCATCGTCATCGTCGTCGTCGTCGTCGGTTTCAGCACAATGTTCAAGGTCATCAAAGTTGTTGTCTTCATCTTTGTCTTTGTCTTCGTCTTCATCTTCGCTGTCAGAACTGTCGTCTATGACTTGCTCGCTGGCCAATGGAATATCATGGGCAGTCGGCCTAGTGGAAGAGATGTGGTGTGCACCCTGTTCCGCCAGTGGTTTTTGCCACATTATACAGAAACTCTCTGCAAGCGAACGTTGGAGAGCTGCTTGAGAAAATGCGTAGGCAGAGAGGGCCTCAACCTGGGCTTTATCCCCTGATTTCAATCCTGCACGCTCAAGCCACCACTGTTCCTTCCACTTCAAAAACTCCAAGACCCGCCGCATCTCCTCTCTCAACAGCATCACCTCTTCCTTAGCACGAGCCGCGCACGCTCGACTCTTGGCCCATTCGCTGTGGAGGATGTCGTTGGGCCCATTCACATTGTCGTCGTCGTCGTCGTCATCATCGTCCTCGTCGTCGTCCTCGTCATCATCCTCGTTGTTGTCGTTATCGCCGTTTTCACCCGGTGCGCCGTCGTTGTTCGCAACATCAGTATTGGCCATGCTGGTAGTGGCAGGACTTGGATTTGGAGTGGAGGTGTCGGCACCATTGGGGCTGGGGTCGATGCTCTTCGTCAGCCAAATCCAGGAGAGGGTTCGGCGGCTCTCCCCTGTGCCATCCCTACGAGAACGCTCTTGTGGGAGCAGTGAGAATTCGTCCGTTTCGAGGGGTGCCGCGGTTGACTGGTCAATCTGGTCATCTTCGAGCGTGCCCCTCCGGCCTACATGTTGGCGAAGGTGGTTGGGGTCTTGGTAGCTGCGAATGTCGCGGTCCTCCAGAACCTGCAAATCTGCCTCCCATTCTCCGGGTCCAGATAACTCTCATTTAGCTGCACGAGCTGCTCAGTATTTGGCTGCCACTGCCCGTGCGCGATCGTGCACCCTGTCGATGACGGCATGAGACCGAGTTCCCTCGCGCTGACCGCGTACATTTTTGTTTTTAAATTTGACTAGGCGGCTCTTGATTTTGAGGACATGTCGAATGGCGTCAAGTGAGTCGTAGCATTGCGCCGTACGTAGCTTCTCTTCAATTCTGGGTAGGCCTTCGACACAAATCCGGCGGCGAACCTCAGTTGAAAGGCGAGAAGGTAGCCAAAGCTCCTGTTCCTCAGGGTGTTCAGCTACCTTCAACGAGGGGTTCGCCGTCCGGAGATCTGTTTGATGTTGAAGAATCCTGGGAAGGTAAATGGGGAGCAACACCTCCCAGGATCGTATACGAACTGTGAGTTGGTTCCTCTGCTCTATTAAACCTCCTGCTTGACGTGCCGTCGCTTTATCTGGCGTTCGTTTTGCCAAACGTTGGAGGCGACGTCTTTGGCAACAGTAAGAATACATCTAGAGATCAACATGGCAGCAGCACTTACTGAGCTTCCTCAATGTCTAGGCCCATTGCGATGAATGATGCTGCACTCGTCTCATGCAAGGAAACACTGCTGGCAGCAAGGCGCAGCTCCTCTTCTTTTGCTAGCTCCTTTTTGGCTTGGGCTTCGGTCATAGCTATCAGTCATGAGAATTAGCAACCGGCGAATGAGAGAAACAATTCGAACGCACCAGCATCGTTCGTCTCGTAGGGGTTCTCCTTGTGCTTTGGGAAGACATCCTGCTCCCATGCCACACACATCGCCTCCCAAGCACGGACTGCCTTCTTCTTCTTCAAACTCGCCGTTAGCCCTCGATGCCCTTCGACTTGAATATTGCGCTCGGCGACGGCTGAACGGTGCTTTCGGTTGAGGGTCTTTCCGAGGTTGATGTATTTGAGCCAATTCCAAAAGGCAATGTGGAAGTCAATTACGTCCTGGCGAGAACCCGGCCCCTGGCCCTTTGTCGAGTTTCCGAGGGCATTGTGAGAGGACCACACCCGCTCTGGGACTTCAAGATCCGAGGCACCGACTCCAGGGAGGTAGTTCAGAGAATACATTTGATGATTCGCTGCACTGTGCATTGGCTCATGGAGTTTGGGTATTGCAGGTACCAACTTTGTCTTCTCTGATACACGCAAATCTTTGGGCCAATGGTCGAACATCCGCTTGAACAGGTTGATAAACCACTGGCACGCGATATCGTAGCTGACGAGGATGAGAAGGAGGCTTGATCCTTGTACGGCGGAGCCGAAGACAAAGTCCATGTTCGCATACCTAAAACTCGATCAACATCGACTCATACATAGATCGCACTGTAAATGAACCTTTCGCCCTTCTGCAGATTCCCGATTGCCAGCGGCAACACCATCTCTGACCGACCACAAAAGGCGCCTCCCACCCCCGTGTACCTCAATCCCTTCAAAAAGTGGGTGTTCGCTTGTGCTAGGGCTTGAAGACCTACACACGAGCTGACCTGAAGGAACAAATGTCAGGACAAATAGGGTGTGATAAAACACTTCACGTACGTCTTCGTCGTTACTCCGGCTCAAGATGTAACCCTCGTACGGCGCCCGAGGAACCATATATGCCCAACCGATGCCCAGGCCTGGATCCTGCAAATAGCTTGAGACAAGTTGGTTTTTGAGACGAAAGTTTGCATCCATGCAAACAAACATCATGTAGAGAAACCTGTCGCGAGTCAGTGAGGAGAAATTTCATTTGACGGTGACAACCCACCTCATACCGGGCGGCGCAGACTCCCAGTCGTCCGGCAAATTGATTCCGGGGTGGGGGCAGGAGGGGCATCGCAATGCCAGCTCACCAGGCGCTGTGGCACCAACCCCAGCAGGGTCATGAGCTCTGCCTCCCCACTTCAACAACTTGAGATGCCTCCATTGTAACACGATCCGATAAAGAGCTCGATAGCGCGATTTCGGCCTCTGAAGCCCTGTGTTATCGGACAACCTCTCAAGCCCACGATAGAAGTCGTACATAGAGGACTTCATTGTTACCAAAAGTTTCTCAAGGAGGTTGAGCAACTCGAACGTCGCGCAGGTTTTTGCAATTAATTGAGATGCGGGGTAGAGCCGGCGTCGAAGGAGTTGGATATGTTGGGGTAATGCTCGGTTGCACCCGCAGTAATTTATTGACACTTCGTGTAGGCCGTTCGTATGGATAACTTGCATGGAGGCGTGGCAAGGTACAGGATTATTGCAAAAGAGACTGGCGTGGTTCAGCTGGATTCGAAGACCGAGGGACTTGAGCGACACCGGGACGAAGTACGAGCCGTTCCATTTCTATGACAGAAATTCCAGTGAGCTACGCCAATTTAGTAGAGTGGATGCGGAAAACATACCTTGATGCGATGAAAAGGAGAGGCTCTATGACGCCGTACACAACACTCGGCGCAAGTGAGGTCCGGAGTGTAGCACTCCTCACACCGGTATTCAGCAGCCCCAGGGGTGTGACTCTTGCGAGATGCACAGTCCGGACATGCTGAGGCTGTTCGAAAATCCCCCCGGCCAGCAAATCGAGATAGTTCTTCTAGGTATACGCTGCGGTAGTTCTCCTTCCAGATGACATGAGGGCGTTTCTGAAGGAATTCAAAAAGTCAGGGAAAGCACGAGAATCCTGAAGAGACAGACACTCACTGAAACTTTGCTCTTCGGCCCCTTCACTTTCTTTCTTGATTTTTTGGACTTCCGCTTCTTGGGCTTAGGCTCGTCCATGACATGCCTGTCGACAGCCGCATTATAACGAGCATCGTCGCGGTCCAAGGCGATCTCCGAGTTATCGAGGAACGCCCAGGACGTGGCCGACTCCCAGTTCGTGTCGGATTTCTGGGGAATTCGCTCTGCAGCAGCTGTGCCAGTCCGACTTGTACTGAATTTGAGTAGGCGGCCTTCCCGAGCGTGCACATCGAGGAAATCGTCGGTTTCGAGTGGTATCAAGGTGTGATAAGAGCCGCCTTCCAGGTTTGTGCGGTGTCGTTTGCCCGGCCTCGAAGACATCTTGATCACGTTGATGAGCGCGGTAGGCAGACGCGTTCAGATTTCATCACGTGTTATCGTGTGTTGAACCCAATTTGAACGATCGACTTCTGCTACCCTATCTCAACGACTCACTGGATCTCACCAGATACTATTACCCCATTGTCTAACAGTACGTGTTTTCACTTTATTGAAAATCTCTGCCTTTCTCTATGCTATTTCTACGAGATGGTCCTATGCAGAGGAATACTCGAGCCCGGGAATACACTGTGCCCGGACCATCTCAAAGAAATACGCGGGGATTCACCCATTTTAAAGTCACGTCTCTGTTTGGAACATCATTCTCATTAACATTGCTGAAATCAAACGCCCTAGGTCACTAAATGGATGGCAGCATCTTGCGAAAAGTAAGCCGCACTCTTATCTCGACAGGAATCTGACTCTGACTTCCCCGAGACGCGTCCAGGCCGTAGCTCCTCCCCCCCGATGACCTTTTCGCCGAAATGGATCCCATACCCTCCTACCCACCCATGCCACGGAAGATGGACGACCACGATGACAGCAGCACCCCCAAGGCAACACCTTCCTCACGTCTCCAGATTCCAAGCAAGACCAAGTTCGCGCAACACATGGACTGGATGAACTTACAGGGGAGGAGTATGGTTTTGAGCTCCAGGAATGGGACGGAAAGTGAGTATACTGTGCCCGCTACAAATCCCCTACTCACTATACTGCAGAACCCCATTTCCAATTGTTGATCACGGCGGCGCCATCGTTGGCGTGGCTATAGGACATCCAGAGGACGACGGGTGGGAGCACCCCCACCACCATGCAGCCGAGTGCCTCTAACACGCCCGACAATGCTGCAATCAAGTGCGATCGGAGGAGGATATGTGCTGCGGGGAGTTCTTGACTTTCGGCGCGGCGTCTCATGGCGGCGGGCAGATTCAAGCCAGAAATTTCTCAAACACGAGAGCGATGGAGGATTTTCTGGACTCACTGAATTCCCAGCTTTGCTTCCAGCGGTTGGGTGGATTCACATCACGTACGTAGCAATTTTGTGCTGCTTCTTGTGCTGCCTCTCATGCTAACACCTCTCAGCTCCGTTTGCGAGCTGGGTGCCGCCCCTACACAAACACTACGAAGAGAAACTCAGTGCGTTACAACAACGACATGACCCGTCGCTGCGCCGCCCATTCGACTCCAGCGTCTTTATGGCAGCAACCCAGAACCTCGGCCCCTGAACGATTTGCTTCCGCCACCTCGATTCCGGGAACCTCGCTTTGGGGTGGTGTGGTATCACTGCCTTAGGATCTTTCGATCCGAAGAAAGGCTGGTGCTCTGTGAGTGCAAACTTATTATTGAGTTTTCTCCTAGCTCAATGATTCTCATCCCTTCAGCTTTCATTCATCACTCGAACGCCCCCATCTCTGAAGGCGAACGAAGGTACCCCTTCACCCAATATGCAGTGGGCGGGCTGTTCCATTGGGTGGATCACTACTTCAACACGGTGGAAAACCATCGCAGGTCGCTAGGTGCAAAGCAACCCAAGCTTCTCGACGAACGGAATGCTCATTTTTAGTTGTTGTAGTCGATACCGTCGAGGACGTATGTGCGCGCCGGTTGATGGGACTGGCAAAGCTTCCTTGGATCCCCTGGGTGCCCACTCAAGATATCTAGCCTATTCTACAGGCTGTATATGTACTATGACTATTTCTCAAATGCAATACGCCCTGTGCATATTCCAAACTCTGTGCAAGAGGGCGTCTGAGTGAACGTGGTGATTATCGTTCTGGCACGTCTTCGCGCAAGAAAGACACCACAATTGTGACATTCTAGGGAAGAACCACAGCTCAAAGAAGCTGTAGCAATGGTGTGTGAGGTCATATCTACCATGATTGATGATAATATTGTGAGTGACATCTCTGTGGCATCTACAACTATTGGCATCTACTACGAAGTGGGTTTCGCAAAACTTACTCGAGTGCTCCAATCTATCACCCTCATTTCGTTTGATAAAGCCTTGAGGTATTACTAAAATATGTTCATTTCAGTGTTTATTTCTTGTCTACCATTTAAATAAAAATGAAATGAGGTCGTGGAAAGCAGTATGTCGAAAGGAAGTTGCTGGGAGTGGTGATTATCACTTCGTCCGCTTCCGGATGCTTGCCCAAAACGGTCACTAATTAACTCTTTTGGGACGATCAGGGTTACGTGAGCCACAATGTGAGCCATTCGAACCGATTCACTTGGTGCTCTTGCTCTCTATCCATCATGTCAACATCCTCCAACGATTCAGTCGCCAATCGTGCGCGCGCTCTGAGGCGCGCTCGCTATGCAGCGTACGTTGTGCCACTTTTTATTTGCATTATTTTCAACCGTCTCAATCTCTTTATCCCAGCAACCTTGAGGCCGAGAGGGAAAAGCTCCGTAATAGAGCGCGACGGTGCGCAAATGTCTTTACACTTAGATGGCTGACATCTCAAACTATTCAAAACTATTTCCTCCAGACAGCGAGGCAACGAAACAACTGAAGACAGAGAGCGCCGCCTCACAAAGCATCGCGAGGCTCAGGCAAGGTATCGGGAGAAAAATCGGTTGGTCCTGAGGACCAAAGCTTGGCAATACCGGTTCGAAGCCTCTATTCGATCGTAGAACATTTCTGATGGTCCTTGTAGAAAGGACAAGGCATATTTGCAGGCACGCGCAGACGACGAGGCTGAATTCGCACTGTTGATGTCGGGTGGCGGAAAAAAGGACAGCCCGGCCTAAACACTGTTGCGACGGAGCTGCAGAGGGGGCATGGAAACCAAGCTTATGGGCCCATGTTTTTGGCACAATGTATTTATCCAGGAACTTTTGAGGCTAATTGTCATCATCCGTTGAGGGTTCCATGGGGGTATCCCATCACACAGGTTCCAAGTCATTCATGGGCATAAGAAATTGACATTGGCATATTTTAATCATATATACATACGGGCATAAAAGCATAGGGGGTGATAAGGCATAGGACATAGGACAACAAAGGCAGTGCATAGAAGGGGCGAACGATGAGGGAGGGAAGACGAGGTGCAAAGGCGACGGAGATGTGGCGCAACTAATTTAGCGGGCAACTCCCTTGCCCTTATTGTCGGTCTGCGGCTTGGCCAACGCCTCCGCAGCTTCATTGAGTAGTTGAGTCACTTCGTTGGCGACGGCAGGGTTGTTGAAATCGAGAAATTCTGGGTATTCCTCGTTGGAACTATTGCTGGGGCTGATGGGAGGGGCAGAGGTGCTGGAGGTCGAAGCTGATGCCGCGGACGTTGACGCGGTGGTGGTGTGGGTCATATGGACCGGTGCAGGAGCTGTGGTGGTGGTAGTCGCAGGAGCCGTAGTAGAGGTGTTCACAGGTGCCGAAGTCGAGGCGATGGTTGACGAGGCTTGGGGATAGTCCTTCAGAAAGCTGTATTCTTCATCTGATGTCGTAAGAACTTTTGCGTGACAGACGGGCTGGTGAGCGGCTTTGCGACGAATTCGTGTGGCCGCCAGAGAGCGGGCTGGTGGTGAAGGCGATGGCGATGAGTTGAAGTGGTGCACTCCTGGTGGAGACAGCGACGACGACGACGACGAGTTGACGCTGCTTTCAACCGACGATGAGAGCGAGGACGACGGTGATGGCGATGAGTAGAGGCAGCAACGATGAGAAGGGGGGGTGGCAGCTGGCCCGTCTTTGTCTTCAAACTGCTGGCGAGTTCGTCGGCCCCGGTTCGATTCACGGTGCGTGATAGGCTCCGGAGTACCAAGACGTGAGAGGATCATATAAACCGGATCCGTCTGGACGCCGGCAGAGACGTGGTGGCGTTGGACGGAAAGGGGGTTGGCAGCACCTGCGGGGCGCTGAGCAGGCGTTGGTGTACCGTTTGGAGTAGGGTCGGTTGATTCGACGTAGATGGGATGTGCTGGGTGCCCTGGGGATATCAAGAAACGCGTAGGCGGTCCGGCCTGCACCTCTCGGCGAGGCGACTCTCGAAGTCCTCTAATGGCGACGGCAAGAAGTTCGAAGAGTGTCTGTTGTCGAAGGCGGGTAGGATGAGAGGACGGCCCTGTAGCAAGTGCCGACGGAGACGACGAAGTGGAAGCACAGGGATATATACCTGCTTGGGAAAGTTGACCTGGCATCGCAGCTGCAGGAGGGGCAGAAACGTTGGATGAAGAACGTGTCCCGTTTTGAGTAATAGCGGCCAGGGAAACGTTGTCTGCGAGAGCAGGTGCTGGAGCCACAACGACCGTTGGAATGTCCGCGGCGTCGAGTAGGTGTGGAGGCGACCCGTCTGGATGGGACGATCTGCCTAGGTTGTGCGTTGGAGTTGCGGGGGTCGCCCGCATTGGCGACCGCGCAATATACGGAGCCGCCCAAAAGAGAGTACCCCCAGGTACGGCCGCTGAGGGACTAGGGATGAAATCTTGAGATTCAGCGGTTGGACGAAGATTTGGAGCTATAGATTTTAATGAGAAAAACAATCGAAAACCCCAAAAGAAACGAAAATATTTACAAGTGAGGAAGAGGCCGTCAGCGATGGCAGCTGGTCCTGGCGGACGGTTCGGCACAGAGGGGATATCAACATTGTCTGCAAGGCCAGAAGGAGGAGGAGGAGAGGTGGTGCCGCTCATAGCGGCTTTTGGGAGGGGGGTTGAGGCTGTGGATTTGGGTGAGATATGCATTTCGATGGGGGTGTTCGTGCTAGGTGCACCGGGCATATTTGAAGTGAAATGGGTTGTTAAGGGCGAGCCTCACCAGGGAATCATGCTGTGGTGCCGAATATACGCGTGCCTCGCACTCGCCGGTCGTTCCACTTTCCAGATTCCAGGGGAGCCATACCAAACCTTGGGGCTTGTCGGGCGGCGTATCAGCTCGTAATGACCCTGTCCAAGCTTTCAGCTACGATCCATGCAAGGCGAGCCGATCCGAAAAGAGTCTTGGAGACTTGTCGTGGCCTTTCTTTTGTCGACTTATCACGAGAAGTGCTGCGACTGTCGTCCGTCCTGAGCGTTAACGCACCTGGTAAGTCACACTGTGTTGTTTCATTTAACAAAAAAGTCTTACCATTCAACGCTAGGCATATCTCGTCCAGAAGGAGCTCGCGCGTGTTGTGTTCTTGCCTCTGGTTGTCGACAGAAATTCCTGTATGTCGGCTGCGACGAAGTCTTCGATGTTTTCCAGATATTTGACCTCGCTGACCTCTTCGTAGATTCAGATTGAATAAAACGTATTCGCGTCGTAATTTGTAAGCTGAACCCAATCTCTCAGGAGGCTTGCAACTCACCATGACTTCAGGTCGCAATGGTCAACCCAGGATCCTTTCGAGGGCTACGGAAGGAGTTTCTCCAGGGTGAAAAAAAGCATACGCGGACGCGGTAGCTGGCGGTTATGCTAAAGACGCCATTGCTATTATCCAGAGGCGGTTCTTCAAACAATTCCTGATCGACCTCCCTGTAGATCAAGAGCCAGCACCCGAAGCCCTTGTTGCAGTTGACGACGACGAAGCAGAGCCAGACCAAGTACAACCAAATGAAGACGAACTGGGCCCAGAGGAATACGCTAAGGCAGTTGAGAGAGTCAAGGAGCGTCAGAAGCTGATCGTTTATCGAAAAGGAGTACGTCATTTTCATTGTTTATTGATTGACTTCGACGCGAACTCACCTCACGTGCAGCAGATCAGACGTTGGTTGGCCTATCAATACATGAGGGACCACGATATCGACCCGAAGGACACTGGCGCTGAAAATCCCTACCGTGTTCTATTGCAAAAACTCACCGGAAAGGGTCTAAACCGACCGAGGCTGAAGAATGGACAAAGCGCCTGGAGGAAGACCATGACCGCTGAGATCGACCAAGCGACGAGACAACGAGCACGAGAAAAGGGCGCGAACATGAAGACTGGGCTGGCTCCGATCCGTGAACAAGTGGCCAAGGAAATGTTCCAGGCTCTGGATGCCAGCGAGCGTGAAGAATGGGTGCAGACTGCGAAGGAGGATCACAAAGAGCTGGTCAAGAAGTGGGAGACGGACGTGAAAGGACCTCTGTCGACAGCTGCAGAGGATCGTCAAAGGTGCGTGTTAATTCTTGCGGCATTTTCTAGTTCATTGATTGCGTTTTCAGGTGCATCCTGGGCCTTACCCAGTTCGTGCAGCCCATCCTCGATTTGATATGTGAAGCCACGGGTTGGAAGGCTAGTTTCGTGGCTGGCGGACCTGAGCCAGCTCATGGGGGGAGACTAAACATGTTGAGGTATGCTTACAGTTCTGCCTGCCTGTTCATTTATTCACCCATAACTTAGTGTCCACTCTGGAACGACCAGTGGAGACATCAAGATGAATTTTGGACGCGCTGAGCATGCCCGCTACAAGAAATACTTCGTGCCGATGTATGCAGATTTTCTTCGCAAGTCCTACTGTAAGTTCAACTGTGGGCTCTCATATGGGATGGCATTCTGACCTCTGATCTAGCTCCTGAGGACTGCCGTGCTTGTGCTCTGAAGAACGATGAAGACCCTTTCACTCGTGTAGCAGACATCGAACTCCCTTCAGGAGTTGACGTCGACCCGATCCCTTTCCAAATTGACAAACCACTGCTCTCGACATCCGGTACGCCGTCTCCGCATTCGGCACAGGAGCAACATCCTGTGGTAGAAGAAGGATCGCGAGCAGCAGCCAGCCTTCCGAACGTGCTGCCTGTTGCAGCCAACAAGTCCCCCATTCCAGCTCCTGTCGCCGACTCTCGTCCTTCGGATCCAACACAGAACCGAAGTCTAGCGGTGGAAGAAGGATCGCAAATGGCAGCAGCCAGCGTTTCGAACGCTCTCAGGCTGCCTGTTGCCGTCAACAAATCCCCCGTTCCGCCCGTCGCCGACTCTCGACGTCTGTCTCCAGTGCCATCTCCTCCCCCTTCCCGACCCCCAAGCCGCCAGCCTTCGCCACCTGCTAGTCTGGCTCATCAATCCCTCCAAGGTGATGCCCACCAAGATTGCATTACTATGGTTATCGAGAATGATCCCGCCCGTCCCATAACGCAAGGACAAGCAAGCACTTCTGAGTCGCTCGCCATTCAAACACCCTTGTTAGAGTCGTCGAGCACCTCCGCTCTCCTTGACACCCGTGAAGACATCACTGGCACGACTTCCCCCCTTCCGGTCCAACGTTCTGATCCTGCAAATGCCACGCTCCACACCATCGAGAGCCCCACTTCGACCTCTGTTCGACCCCCTACCTTGCCTTCGCAGGAACAAGACAACGCAAACGCAAGGCGCATCAGTGCGAACCCTACAGCCAACACAACTTCATTGAAACGTAAGGGCAAAGCTACTGGATGGAAGCGAAAGCGCACCAAAGAGGATGAGGTCGGCCCAACTGCCACCGCTGATGTCCGTCCGTCAAAACGAAACCGCAACGATTCCAACGCCTCGCCGACAACCGCCCTTTCCTCTGCGAACCCCGCAGCTTTGACCTCAACTGCACGGGAGTGGTTCAAGAAGGCGAAGGGCCAATTCAGAGCAGTCCCTTTCGGCGAGCCGTGGTTGAGGCTATTGGAGGAATGGGAGGCATTCCAGGAAGAGGTGAATGCCTTTGCCGACAATCGCATGCTATCTGCGAAGTGTCGACCGAAGTCCATTGCCCTTTGGATTGGTAGAGCATGGAACCCCACCTACCGTCCTTCCAACCCAAACCCTAAGATAGACGAGACGGATTACAAGGCGTGGTGGATGGGTTTGCAGCCGGAGTGGCGCGTCGTCAAAGGGCGTGTGGTAAACAGCTCCATGGAGGGGGATTGGAGTTGCCTCCAGTTGCCGGGTGTGAATGGAGTCCTCAGTGTCATTGCCGCCCTATTCTTTTGGGGTTTGGGTGCAACTTCAAAGGCCCGAACTCGAAAAGTGTGGACAGCAGCAGTCCAGGAATGCACCGCTGTATTCTCTCAACTCCGTATGTATGCCCCTTCGTCATCTTGATCAACTATGTCACAAAAATCCCTTGTCATATGTGTATACCATAATACATTTTCCGGCAGGTCAACCACGTGTCACATGTCTGGACACGTCGACGCGTCGAGGATCACGCGTTGTGGAGATTCCTATTTGTAGGGTGATCAGAAGGGCCTGGCCACCCACGTGGGTGGATCCGGACAGGTGCCGAAGCTGACAGGATTCATCATTCTCTAAAAATAGCACAGCAGTTGAAAATGGCTGCGTCATCCAAACACACCCTTCCCAATCCAGCCCTCCCCGCCCCCCGACGGCGGGGGAAATGGTGCAGAACGATGGCAAAATATGTTTTGCCATCGTTGGCGCCTTTTCCCCGCTGAAAACGGTGGCGGGAACCCCCAAAACGACGAGGAGCAGTGCTCGGGCACTGTTTCCTGCGTTGTTTGTGCATGTTGACTGCTCCTGCCCCCATCCAGGAGCCCCGGCACATCCGGCAGGGCCTTCCCACCGGGCCTCGGATGACAGACTGCTTAATCACAGTCAGGACGTATGCTCTCGTACTGCTAAAATGCAGTGTTTGATATATGTACCTAGCTTATAGAAGTGGAAGCAGCGCACGACAAAGAAAAGCGCTGCGCTGGTCCCCAGCGACTTGGATTCATCGGTCGAGACAGTGCCGAAGGCAAGCAGGGCAAAGACGAGCAGGGCATCGGGAAGTGGGGCAGCGGGAGTCGGGGCAAACGCCATCAGGGCAAAGTCTGCCCCGCGTGTGAGGGTCATCGGGGAAGGAGATTACAGTGGCCCGATCAAGGATCTCCGTAAGTCCGCCAATTTTGCCTTCACACAAATGACCTAAGGCCATTGATAGAGGAGCGAATGGCAAGGGTCAAAGACGTCGCCGACACAGCGGACACCAGCACCCAGTCTGCGCGCTGGGATATCAGCAAGATGAAGGAGACCATCAAGGCCCTGCAGGAAGAGAACATCACGCTGACAAAGCGGCAGTGCGTGCAGGATACCGCCATCCAGCACCTCGAGGATGAGAACGCCACTGTCCGACAGTGGATGCGTCAATTCGTCGAGGGGCAAAGAAAGGCGAAACATCAAGCTGTGGTCCGTGCCGCCCCAGTTTACGAAGAGGAGGAGGAAGGTGGAGAGGAGGGAGGGGAGGGCTCTCGTGCAGGGAGCGAGACACCACCGCTGGAGAGCGATGACGAACATGTGGGGGGAAGTCAACCGGAGTGCCAACTGGACCAGCAGGATGCTGGTGAAGACCAACGGAACGAGTCGGCTGCGACGGTGCACGGGGACGAATCGCGGGTTTCGCAGTCCCGTCGGGATAGCGTCCCCCCGATTGAGACGCTCGTAGAAGAGTCGCACCGCACGGAGCCTCTGCCACCTGCAGCGGATGTCACCATGGAGGATGGCACCCAGGTCCCAGCGCCTGGCCCTGAGGAAAGCAGGGCAGAGCCTGGACCGGCGACAGACCTGCCCCACCTCGTTTCTGCCCCGGTGGAGCTTCCCGTCCCATCCCTGGCTCCAACTCCTGTCCCGGCGCCGACCGAGTTGGGGCCTGCCCGAGTCGCTGCCTCTCCCACCTCTACCCTCTCCCCTGCTCCTTCCTCACCTGGCCAGCCTGAACAACAACGGGAGCCGCAGCCTCCAGTTGCCCCACCAAAGGAAAAGCCTCGCCTGAAGATTCGTGCCCCGGCCAATCCTGACCCGGCTACTGCAGGAACGTCCGCTGCCCCAGCTGCACCACTTGTCCCTCCATCGGCTGGAGTTGGTGACCCGGTGGGACACCGTGTACTTCGCAAGCGTGCTCCCCCTACTGCTGCT
>MPNV01000074.1:0-27866 GCA_013376435.1 Cyclocybe cylindracea | reverse complement strand
CCGTGCTAGGTAACATCACTCTGAGTATAAGATGGAAATCTCAAGACCGCAAAAGATACAGGCCAAAATTTTACAAAGGTAGATTAATTAGAGAGGAGCTTGTCCAAAATTTCATGCATTGTAAGTAGTTTGCTTGAGAAGACGGGCGCATTTCAAAACCGATTGGAAATCCATCAATATAAACTATAATCGAACTCGAAATCCATTAACCAAGAACAGGTTGGTTACCTGCCTGCAAATTCAGACCTATAGCTTTTCCATTCTTGAGATAGGTGGTGCGCTCATTAAGCGCACATCATTCAAGCTGAATCATTCAAACCCGACTTGAGCCCACAGTATGTTCGCTCAATAACCACTTTATTACCTCTCTAGTCAATTTAATGTTGAAGTGACATCTATTCCCTATCTAGGGCCCCTGTGTAGAATTTTGAAGATGAACCGTCAGCCGGAGTTTGAAATGACTTCAAGCTTTGAATGGTGCGTACTTTGCATGGGCGCACCAGTCAATATCTCAAGAACAAAAGTGGCTATGGCTCTGAAAATTAGCAGACAAGTAGATGGCATGCTCTTGTTAATGGATTGCAAGCTACAGGTAAATAGCATTAATACTAGCTGAGATATGCCAATGCGGGTTTTTGCAAAAGTGCACTTGTAATATCTCAGTCCATTCTTAATAAAAAGGTCCCAAATTTTGAGGACAGCTACGCATTTATGTACTCTATTGGTGTACAAATTTTTGCAGTCTTAGCATAAGCGGTTCTTGAGATATTAGCTTTCCGATGTTGAGAAGTTGAATGATATGCATTGCATGAGCACACCACTTAATATCTCAGGAACCAGAGTAGCTATTGGTCTACAATTTTGCAGACAAGTAGACAACATGTCCTTGTTAATAGATCTCGGGTTACAGACAACTAGCATTTATATTAGTCAAGATATTTCAATGCGGGTTTTCAGAAATGCGCACCTAGCATATCTCAGTCAATACTTGATTTAAAGGTCTGAAATTTTGAGATAGACTACGCTCAAATATTATTAAATTGCATACAAATTTTCATATTTGTAGCATTTGCGGTTCTTGAGATATCAAGTTTCTGATACTGAGAAAAGCAGACAGCTATGCATCTTTGACGTTTCAGTGATCAAGTAAGTAAATGTATTGAACTATCTGGTAATAGAAATATGTTCCTTGACATGTAATAGCTCTATAGTAGTTAGTAGTTCATAAGTTCTGAGATATCTTTTGCAGAAGGGCATCAGACCTCCCCAGGGCAGCCTGAGAGTGCTCAGAGGGATTCAAAAACGCCACTGATCTCTGCAAGGCAGCCTTGCTCCTTTGGGATTGTGGCAATGCACTCAAGTCATGTGAGATCAAAAGTCGTTTTCCTGATGCTCCCTCCTGGAATCTCACATACAGTGATAAGAGGCCAGTAGTTTCCGCGAAGACAAGACAGTTTTGCACATAAAATATTTCAGATTATTCAGATTATATTGAGAGCATGTACATATATGCATTTGAATACGAATAACATTTACCGACTGTTTGAATACAGACAAAGCTTGTTTTGCCTGCTTCGGAGACGTTCCGTGAGTCGACAATGGAATGGACTGGGGACTGGGCCGCCTGTCCCAGCCAATGGGATGCGCGGCCAGAATTCGCCGAACAGTGATCAACAATGTTCAACATCGTTGATCCTGGTCTTCTTCCACCACCACACTCACCCTCCCATTGTGAATCGGCCCCGAAACACAAAAAGGCATGCAAATGTTTTCCTTATGTACTTATATGCCTACTACACAATTGCAGCCACAGGACTTTGCTTGTGTCAGCGACGACACAACGAACCCGCCGCGAGCCCCTCCCCTCGCAAGAGGGATGTGGGCCGGCGCATCCCCCACCGCCGTCCCTCGAACCCACCTTCTCGCCCACGCTCTCTCCGTCGCTCTCGCCCACGCCTGCCGTCGCTCTCGCCCTCTCGCTCGCCTGCCGTCGCTCTCGCCCTCTCGCTCGCCCGCCGTCGCCTTCTCGCTCGCTCCCTCGCTCTTACCCCTCATACACCCCCTCTCTCGCATCCGCCCTCTCTCGCCCATGGATTTACTAGGACAACGAACGTCGATTCGAATCGACGTTTGTTTCCTTCACCCCTCGCACCCCTCCCCTTCCATAGGGATGTGGGCATGGCACGATCGCCCCGTGGCGACCCCACACCGACCCGTCCATCCATCTGTCTCTCGCCCTCGCCCATCGTTGCCCATCGCCCTCGTGTCACCGATGGGCCAAGAGTGACAGGGCAAGAATGAGGGCGAGAACGATGAGAATGGGGGGAGGTGACGGGCGACAACGACTCTACAACGACGGGTGAGGAGGACGGTACGAGGACGGGTGACGACGACAGAATGAGGACGGGCGAAGACGGGGCGAGGACGATACGACGACGATGACAGGGCGACGAGGACGGTACGAGGATGGGCGACGAGGACGGTACAATGATGGGCGACGAGGACGGTACAACGACGGTACAACGACAGGCGAGGAGGATGGTACGACGATGGGCGAGGAGGACGGTATGACGACGGGCGAGGAGGACGGGGCGAGGACGGTACGAGGACGGGGCAAGGAGGACGGGGCAAGGAGGACCGAGTGCGAGGAGGAGGCCAGGGTGAGGACGGGGACAGGGCGACGATGGGCAGGATGGGCAGGATGGCGACGGGGACAGGGCGACGACAACAGCGAGGATGGGCCGAGGACAACACACGAGTCCACGGCGCTGCTGGTTTTGCGTCAGCGCCTGCTCGTCCTGCTCCTCCCACTGCCGTGTCTGTTCTCGCGCCGTGTCTGTCCTCGCACCGCGTCCGTCCTTGCACCGTGTCCTCCCCCTGGCTACGTGAGCAGACGACTGGGGGATGTCCCAGAGCAGAAGTAATGTGCCATGATGGCATTACTTCTGCTCTTCTTCCCTTTGTCTCATGGAGGGTGGCTAGTTATGTATTTATTTTATTACAATTTAATGCAATTTTTCATAATTCTTTTTGGTGTGTTCTGCACATGTCCGAGCTCGCCGGGTGGCCAACGACGGCCCAAGATTCCGAAATTCCCATATTTAGGGCGATCGGAAGGGTCCACGTGGGTCAATCCGGTGCCGAGCTGACAGATCCGTCATTATCTAAAAATAGCACCACGTTCAAAAATAGCCGCGTCATCCAAACCTACCCTACCCAATCCAGCCCATCCCGCCTCCCGGGGGTGGGGGGAAATGGTGCAGAACAGCAACGAAATATGTTTCGTCGCCATTGGCGCCTTTTCCCCACCGAAAACGGTGGCGGGAACCCCCAAAACGACGAGGAGCAGTGCTCGGGCACTGTTTCCTGCGTTGTTTGTGCATGTTGGTGGCTCCCGCCCCCATCCAGGAGCCCCGGCACACCCGGCAGGTGGGCCTCTGGTGGCAGACTGCTCAATCCCACTCAGGACGTATGCTCACGTACTGGTAAAATGCAGTATATGATACATGTACCTAGCTTATAGAAGTGCGTCGTCAGATTTGAGTCCTTTCTTTGTTGTCGGAATAAGGACTACCCCCTTTGTAAGGCCGTGGTCCACCACGGATAAGATAGTATCAAATCCATTAGACGGTGGTAGATCGGTGAGGAAGTCCATCGAAAGTTGGGCGAATGGTTGTAATTCCTTTGATCCTTCAATAGCAACCAATGAAGGTTTCGAGGGGTGCCTGTCAATTTTGAATTCTTGACATGTCGCGCAACCTTTAACATAATTCCAAACAAAGGTTCTAAGGCCAGGCCACCAATAGTTAGTATGAACTTTATTATATGTTTCAAGTTCGCCAGGGTGTCCTGCTGCAATAGAATCATGGTGTCTTCGCATGATGTCATGTCGGAGTTCGTGGTTTTTAGGGATGTACGCTTTTCCTTGGTAAAAGAGAAGCGGTTTGGTGTCGAAGTATTCGACTGTCCAGTCATCAGAAATAGTGATCGGCACGGTAGAACTCCTGAGTTTCTCAAGAGCATGGGCTGGGTCATCGTCGTAATTTTCCAATTCGACGATAGCTCTTTGAAGTTCCGTGTCGATGACGTTTACGAATAAGTCATCTGAGAGCATGGTGACGTTTTCGTTGTCGTGGTCTTCGTCTGGACAAAGGTCGGGTCGTCGTGAAAGAGTGTCGGATTGAATCATTTTACTACCAGGGATGTGAACGAGTTTAAGATCGTATTCCGAAAGTTGAAGATGCCAACGAGCTTGTCGATGATTTAAGTTTTGGGGTTGTCGCCAATAAGTCAAGTTTTTATGGTCGGAATAAATCGTAGTCGTATAAGTTGATCCCTGAATATAATGTCACCACTCTTCTAGGGCGCGAATAATTGCTAACAATTCGTGATCATAGATCTCGTAGTTGCGTTCGGTTGGAGAGAATGACTTTGAAAGGAATGCAATAGGGTGTTTTCTTCCGTCAGGATCATCCTGAAGTAAAACAGCACCTGATGCGTATTTTGATGCGTCGGATTCGATAGCAAAAGGTTTGGCTGGGTCTGGAATTAGGAGAATTGGTTCTTCAGTGAAGCGTTTCTTGAGCTCCTCAAAAGCCTGTTGGGCTTCCGAATTCCATTCGAATTTGACGTCTTTTCGCATAAGGTCGTTTAATGGTCGTGTCACTTCTGAATACTTGCGGATGAAACGTTGATAGAAGTTTCCAAATCCTACAAAAGAACGGACTTGTTTGAGTGTAGTCGGTGTCGGCCAGTCGAGGACAGCCTGAATCTTCTTTTTCGACATCTTAAAAACTCCTTTGGAAATGATATGTCCAAGATATTCAATGCTTGTCTGAGTGAATGAACATTTTTCTGGCTTGAGGAACAAATCATTCTTTTGAAGCTTTTCAAGGACGTGAATAGTATAAGCGTCAAGATCATCAAGGTTGTTGGAAAAGATCAGGATGTCATCCATGTAAATGACTAGCCATCCTTCTCGCAGTTCTACTGCAAAGATGGAATCCATCATGGCTTGGAACGTTGCAGGTGAATTGCAAAGTCCAAAGAACATAACGGTGGGTTCATAGAGACCGAATGGAGTAATGAAGGTGGCTTTCCATTCATGGCCTTTCTTGATGCGAACATTGTTGTACCCCCATCGGATATCAAACTTGGTAAAGTATCGAGCATTGCGAACTTTATCCATGATGACAAGCATATTCGGGAGAGGGTAGGCATTCTTGATGGTCCAGTTATTCAGCCATTGGTAGTCCTGGCAAGGACGTTTCTTGCTGTCGGCTTTAGTGACAAAGAAAAAGGGCGAAGCTTGAGGCGATTTCAAAGGTCGAATATAGCCTTTAGCTTGATGTTCTTTGATAAAGTCGGTGGTAAGCTGCGTCTCTTCTGGAGACAGCTTATAGACTTTGCCTATTCTCGGTTCGAATTCTGGTTTGAGATTAATCTCATGATCCCAGGGTTGGCTTGCTGGAAAACGGTTCGCAGTGGATTCACGAAATACATCGAGAAATTGATGAAATTTCTCAGGTACCATTTGCTCGAGTGTCGGTGGGGTTTTAGGTGAGGGGTCTTGGTTTGGAAAAGCTTGGTTTTGGACGTGAACACCGTCCAGAGGAACTTCGCTTTTCAAAGGTTGGTCGAATTCTTTTGACCTTGGGGAAAGGTAGATTGAGGAATCTCCTAGAGATTGTTGGTTTATCCTCATATCTATCGTGTCTTCCTCCAAGTCGTTGTTGATCTGGTTGTAGAAGTCTTCTATGCCAGATGGAACGTTGGAGAATTCATCTTCAAGTTCTATTCTTGCGAGCTGAACCTTTTCGCTATCCCGGAGAGAGTTGTCGAGCAAGCCTTTAGTGTAAAACGCTAGCCAAGTAGTACTTAGCTCCTCCTCTTGGTTTGTTTGATTAATCGTGAGCTGTTCAGGTCGCCAAGAAATAGTACGGTGTGACCACGAAATGATTGGGTCGAATTCTTCTAACCAGGGGAAGCCCAGAATTACGCTGTTGCGTCCAATTCTGGCTACATAAAGGCGTACTGGGCAATCTCGCTCTCCCAAGCGTAGACTTGCTACCACGTATTGGTCGATCATTCCTTCTCGATTCGGGGATCCATCGACATTAAATGCCTTTATTGGGGTTTCAAGGGTTTCGGTGCGCAATCTGTTCTTTTCGACGATAAGAACACTGATGAAGGATCCTCCTGCTCCTGAATCAATAAGCGCATTGATTTCAATGGTTTGGGGTTCTCCTTCCCATGAATAACAGAATACTTCTGCTGGGCAGAACATATTCTGATTCTTGATGCTTGCGATCACAGTCTGATAAATCGCAAGATACGGTGGAAGATACGGTGGTGGAGGTTCATACGCTGGTAAAGGCTCTTCTGACGTCAAAACAGTCGAGCCTATTAAAAATCCTTCTCTTCTTCGTTTTCTGAAGCATCTGCTGCCTTTTGCCATTCCTCATATTCGTCGCTATCCAAGTCAGCGATAAGCGACCGAATATGGGTATGAAGTTGTCGTCCTGTAAATTTCTTGCCTTTCGGATTCGGTTTGCCTTTATTCCTTGATTGCATTGGTGGAGGTCGGGACCGTTGTTGACTCGGATTCTGTCTGGAAGAGGACTGTTGTTGCTTCCGGGTAGGACATTCCCGTGAAGTGTGTCCTGGGCGCCTACAAAAGAAACATAACCCTTTACGTTTGCATTCTGCGTACTCCTCTGGGGTCATGGCATTGATCACAACTCTCATTGCATCGTCAAACGAGAGAATGTTTAGGGCATCAACATCCATTGCCCAGGGATCTCGCTGTGGATTGCCAGCTCCTGGAGGGGCTGCAGGCCGCGGTTGATAATGAGGGCGATAACTTCCTCCATTATTTCCACGATAGACGGGTTTCGATTGGGGTCTATTTCCTGTGTAGCGTCCTAAAGCTTGCTTCCTTCGACGTTCAGCATTGTCGAAATGTTGTGCTTTCTTCTTCCAATCGGTGTACGTTTCTGGTACGGTTTCTCCACTGAGAATGCGATCGAATAAAGTGCGATTGAGACCTTCTTTGAAAGCTTCCATTTTGGCTTCGTTTCCATCCATTCCGGATTTGCTCCAAGTCATTTCAAAATCGGTAATATATTCGGAAACTGTTCGGTTTCCTTGTTTGAGTCCTCTGAGTTTATGACGGGCGTCTCCTGGTTTGTCATCAGGGGCGAATGATTCTTCGAGGCTTTCAAGAAAATTTGACCAAGTTCCGGCAGTAAAGTCTGTAGCGATCTTCTTTTTCATGGCAGAGGTAGAAGTTGATGTTGACGCAGTGGCTGGAGTAACAAGTCGTGCTTGAACGTAAGCATCAGCCCACTCTTCAGCAGCACCTTTGGTCATAAAGGTGAGCGTGAAGAGAATCTTCTTCGTGTCATCATCATACTTCGCCTTGTTGGCTCCGAGGTAAAGAAGAACACTGCGCATCCATCCTCGAAATCGGTGGCATCTACCGTCAAAGTCAGAGGGTTTGTTAACCTTGAGTTCTGTTGAATTGGTGCTGGCCATTCCTGAAGCGGCTGGTGGTCTGGAAGGTGGTGGTGAACCTGATGGAGGTTTCTTTGGGGGGTCTTGGGGTTCCTCTGGAGTTTCTTCTTCAGATCCTTCCCAAAGGGCTTTCGCTTTCCCTTTTGGTGCGGGTGGCGCAGTTGGTGGTGGTACTAATGGAGGGGGTCCTGTTGTTGCGTAACGTTCTCCTTCACTAGTACTGATCTTGACTATGGCTTGTGGATCTTCTGGGAGAGGATTGAGAGGATATCCTCGAATTGGTTCTCCGGTGAGGGTATAGAAAACAAGAGGTTCTGATGAATATCGGACTAAAGCAACTTCTGGTAGGGGAAAAGATTGGAGTTGTTGTTGGACTACAGCAAGAGCTTGAGCGATTCCTGATGCTTCTGGGGTTTCTGCTCGATCAGTTATTGCTAAATGAGATGTCGCCTTTGTAGTCGGTTGGGGAGGGTCGCTGTGGGAACTCGGGGGAACTCTCAACTGTTCCTTGTCCTGGCTGTGTTGACGGGTTAGTTGAGTAGGATACGGATCCGCCGAGCCGACTCTCGAAGCGCCTTCTGTGGTAATCGAAGGAGTCGGGGATTCCAGACGTCACGCTGCCTGGGTGAGGGTTGGTATCCCAGGTTTGGGTCGTGGAGAGTGTATTGGCTTCCGCTTTGAAGACTGGCTTGAACTGGTTGTCGAACGCGGATCTGGGGGTTCTGGGGTGGTCGTGGTGAGATTCGGGAGCCCTCTCGTTCACCCAAACGTGAACGACAGGAGTGCCGAAATACAGGAAGTAGGTGGTATGAGGAATTTGCAAATATACAGTGTCGTCGAAATAGTGAAGTATTCGCGTTTCGTATATGGTTTTGGTTTCCCTCCAAAACTGTTTGGATCGATGAGTAGTAGCTGTGATTGAGGGTAGAACTCATCGAGTTGTCTTTTGAGGGTTTCCGAGGTCTTCCTTATATTCCGAATTCTCTTCTGGTTTGATGAAGGCTTACCACAAGGATATAAATAATCCTGGTCCAGAGCNGAGCAAACGACAGGCCGGTCTCCAATCGGTGCGTAGGCAGGAGTAATTGGGTGTTGTGGAGGTTGATGCGGCGCTGGAATTCCGGGCCATGGTTGTGTTGGAGAAGAAAGCACGACGACTAGATCCCCCCCTTCCCACCCTTTTCTTGGTTGACAGCGGCCTGAGATGCATGCACGGTGCTCCTCGTGTGGAACGGCGCTGAGCAGCATTAGAAAAAATAATATGTATCTCTCCAAATAATTACGAATAGTAAACTTCTGTAAGCGGACTCGACACTGTGTCGTAGAAGGTATATATCCTAATTAAGTACTTAGTACTTAGTGTGCACGTGTTGAACGTCGAGTTCCGAGCAACACACAAAGTCAAATACCAGCTGCATGCTTGGAGGTTGGACGCCTCAATCTGATCAATGCAGGACACGTCCAGCGTCCGCCTTCGCAATAGCATCACGTGCTATAAGGTTCAATTTTCAAGTTGGCTTATGTATAGTATTCTGGGGTTCAAGCTTTCGGCTCGAAGCCATATAGTTGGACAAAACCCAGAAAATAATTCAAAAATATAATCAAAAAAGAAGAGGAGAAAAGGGGAGAAAGAGAGAGATTTTACAGTACCCCTTTCTCATTTTGAGGTCTGAAATCACCTGGCCGCCAACACGTCAAGCACGGACGTGTGCGACAGGGTGCGAAAACGATTTTTTCCGTCCCTTGGGGCTTCTCCGCCTTTTCGTCGCAGTGGCTGAAACTGGACCACATGCCAGGACCGCTGATACTTGCTTACGGCTATATTCCATGATTTATTCTGCGAATTTGATTGGTCCATCCAGCAGGATACTCGCTTAGATGACCTGTGTTGAATGCCCTTACGTGCCTTCATCAAGGCTCTGAATAAAATCGTGAGCCGTTGGCGATTCAAACGGCGTTCAAACCAGGTGCTCAGCATTTTCCCCAGCCAGCGGAAAGGACTGTCCCATTGGCTGTGTCCGCGACGACCCGTCGCCCTGAAATCTTAAATTGGGCGCTCCTTGGTATTATTCGTGTGGTTTTGCATTGCTACTAAGAGACTGGAATTCCCATTTCTGTGACATGACATAATTTGATTGTAAATACCAACATTGTCATTGTTTTTTTGCTTCATGCAATGCAATCATCCAGTTATTCTTACACTCAAATTTTGAATAATCTCCTCAATCTATAATGAGAGTGCTTAAGGCCATATCTCTGTGAAGGCTGCTAGAAAGGCCTCAAGCACGAATTAGGTTAGCACGTGTATATATTAAATAATATCCCAGTATGCCGGTATCAGTATCTCCACAGAGTTATAGGAGTGCAAAAAGCGGCCATGTTTAATAACATGTTTATAACACAATTGCCATTGCCTCTGAGCGCTTTTTTAACAGGTTTAATAACAATGTAGTTAAACATGTTAAAATCGTTAAAATGTTTTAACATGTATAAATAGTTTTCAGCGATGAAAAAGTGTTAAATATAATTTGCCCCGGTGGTCTGCATGCCATATCACCGTGTCTACACAGATTCCGACACTCTGTCAGGCATCCCATCTGACTCAGACCATCAAGTCCTCCTCAGCTGGAGCGGAGTCAGTGCACGCCCTCAAGAGACTGCATTGGTCGGGGCGCCATTCCTTCTCACTTGGAAGATTCCTTCAAGGCAGGCATTGATGTCGATGTCGCATCGATCGCGAGGTACTGCCCTTTGGCTTCCACTGACTCGGATGCTGCGTCGAGTTCTGTGTTCGGACTCGCGGATTCCGAGATGCGGTCCATTGCTCCTCGCTATCAGAAAATAGTGTTGAGGGTGGCACGGTTTCACAGCAACACTTCCTTGAAAGGCCAGCTGCGCCGCGGAGGAACTGTGTGAGCTCCTTGCAATCACAAGAGCACGCACCCTTTCGACGTCGTTAGGCTTTTGATGGCCTTTTCGGCATTGGCCGTGTGATGAAATAATGAGGAATTCGAAAAGATGCTCGACCACAGACCACCTGATGACTACCCCTCCATTCCCCCAATCGGACATTTGATGTCAGGAATTGGCAAGTCTGATTGCCTGAGCAGCAGAGTTGAAGCATGTATCCTTGACCCTGTGCGCTCATCAGCCATTGACAGTGACAAGGCACAAATATACCTTGAATATCTTGATCGCGAGTCTCTACGACAAAGGTCCAACATTAGAAGCAGTCGAAATTTAGTCCTGTCGTATGTACCGCAAGAATGCTTGCTTGTGGATGCTTCTCAAGGAAGTACCACCACTCGAGTGTGTCTTCCATTGGTGGTACATCGAAAGGGCTTGCACCCTGAGCATAGGCAACAAGCTGGCATTTAAACTTTTGACAAGTTACCTTGCTATTGGATTGATGGAGGGCATCGCCCGCCGTTTCGTCAGGGTACTTCTTCAGCATTGCAAGCTCGTTGCAGAGTAGGTCCTTCAGGAACACTTTTGCACGCTGATATGCCCACGGAATCGGGACAGTTTCATCGATGTCATCACCTTTCAATGGGCCACTAGCCGTGCTGGTCCGTGGCGCAGCGGCTGGGATATTTATCAAAAATGACATGTCTGTACGCCCCTTCAATATCCCGAGATGAGAATAGCCTGAAGCAGATTATAAATTGAGCTAAATCAAGGCACTGAGGGTGTCCTTACGTGGGTCCAGGAAGAAGGCTGTGAAATAGATATCAGAGGGCGACTCGTCAATGAAGGCCCGGTACCTTCAGTTGATGATTGACGTGACCTTCTGCTTGACGTCTTCCTCGATGCCTGTGTTACGTGTGGGCTGTGAGAACAGGTCTTTCAGTGTCAATGTGATCCCAAGCTAGACTGTCTACAGTCTGGTCCGTGGCCCTCTGGCCCCGGGTTGGCCCTGGCCCAGACCTGAGGGCCAGGGTCAAGGGCCAGCAGCCTGGCAGACCCGGCCCTTTAAGGAGGGCCAGGGCCAAGGGTTGGTTGACCCTCGGACCTCGGGTCGAACCTGGGCCAACCCGGTTTGGCCCCATTTCGGAAGGCCGCATCATCACCTCCACATCGTCGTCTCCCACATCCAATCCCTCCCCTCTCCCACATCCACTCCCCACCGTCGTTGACCTGCTGTCATTGACCACTCGCACCCCTGCCCTCGCCACTGCTCCTGCCGTCGCCTCGCCCCCGTTACCGTGTCGCCATCGCCTCGCTGCTCGCACCCCCCACTCACCGTCGTTCGCCCTCATCTCGCCCCCCCACCAGCGTGTCACCGTTGCCTCGCTGCTCGCACCGTCGCCGTCGCCTCGCCCCCGCCCCACCCTCGCTTGCCGTCCGCGTCACCCGCTCCGTCTCACCTCGCACCACCACTCGCACCCCCGTCCTCGTCCTCGTCTCGCCATCGTCTCTCCATCGTCTGGCCCCCATTCCCACCCTCGCTTGCTGTCATCTTGCCCCTGCCCCCGCCATCATCTCGCCCTCCCTTCACCTCGCTGCTCACACCGTCGCCATCCCCTCGCCTTCGCCTCCACCTTTGCTCGCCGTCGCCTCGCCTCTGTCATCGTCTCGCCACCGCCATTGTCTCGCTGTCACCTCGCTGCTGCCCCCACCCTTGCTCGCTGTCGCTCGCTGTCACCTCGCCTCCATCATCGCCTTGCCACCGCCATCATCTCGCCATCGCCTCACTGCTCACAACCCCTGCCCTCGTCATCGTCTCGCCATTGCCTCGCCTCCGCCCCCACCCTCGCTCGCCATCACCTTGCCTCCGTCATCGTCTTGTCACCGCTGTTGTCTCGCCGTCGCCTCGCTACTGCCACCCTTCCATGGGCACGACAAGATGAATATGTATTCTGTAGAATACCTTCTGTATAGTTTACTTAAAATGAAATAAAATCTTTTTATTTAATTGCGAAAACAAATTGAAAAATAGGTTTTTTTTAGGGCCGACCCGGGTTCAGCCCTGGCCCGACCCCTTTATGGCCCGGCCCGGCCCTGGCCCTCCTAAAAGGGCCAGGGCCAGCAAAAGTTGGTGCCAGCCCTGAGGGCCAGGGTCAGGGCCGGCAAAAAGGTTGAGGGCCAGCCCTGACCCAGACCTCAGACAGTCTATCCCAAGCCAAAAAATGAACACATCAGCTGCATTTGTTTTTGGAGATTCCAGAGACCAGAGCGAGTGAGCGAGTGGCGAAACAACCAAGATATATGTGTCAAGGTCTTGCTCAAACTCACGTACCTCCTGTCGACTAGAGAAAAAATTGTGAATAACCTTGTCCTATTAATAGATTAGCCTCGACGGGTGGGAGAGGTGATTTTGAAGGGAAAAACCTTTGGGGTGACCGTCCCGGCAGCCACTATTCCCTTTATGTGAGGAAGGCACCGTTGGAAGGCGACTGCTGATGTCCATTCTGTTGAGAATCGGGTGTTTCCGACTTTGATCAGGCTGCCTCCCTTTGCATCAACGTCTTTGCGTGCGTCCTTGAGCACTGCTGAGGAGAATGTCGACTTGCTGAAGAATTTGTTGACCTTTTTGAGCATTGTCATCATCTATCATATGGAATAAGTCTCTTGTTCATTAAATACATTACATGGTAGCACACCGTTTTGAAGTTGGAGAGGCCATTTATATCCTTGATGGTCAAATGAATATAATGAACACAGTCGCCAGTGTTGATAATAGTAGGGAACTTCTGATTGATCAGTCGCCACCCCACTGTAGTATTTCCGGTGCTGTCAGAACAGACTAGCGAGAAGTTCGCCTTGCCAATATCCTCAATGACCTATAAGCGATCCATCAGTTGGCCATTATCAGGCACTCAAAGATAGGGACCTACGGTTGACATTTGTTCAGCGATCCATTCACCAGTATGGCTTGCATGGCTGCCTTCTATTCCCTTCACAAAATAACTATCGCGAGCTTTAGTTGTGATGTGAACTGTATAAATAGACTGAGGGCACTTCGTAGTGCTACCATCAAAGCTCAAAGCAAGGTTCTTCTCAGACTTGAGTATTTTCCGGACTTGCTGCTCGACAAATTTTGCTTCGTTTGGGATGTATTCATATTGGAACTTGTCGGACGGCGTGTGTTTGTACCTTGGGCAAGCGATGTGCATAAAATCCTTCCACTCGTTGGAGTCAAGTATATTGGGAATAAGGCCACAGACACAAATAAGCTTGAGAATCCGGTGGTTGATCATCTCACGCAGATTCTCGTGGGCAGACTTTGTGAAGTCGTGGTCGAGAGATGCCTGAGAGAGTTTTGCCTTCTTTGTGGGGCGGGATGCCGAGTTCGATGCCACTGATCCATTTTCGATGCTAGCTGACGATGTAGAGGCTGTTGCGGAGGTTAATTTCGCACCAAGTGATGCAGCAGCAGCTTGATCAGACACCAGAGCCTTTTGGGTGTCCGTTAAAAACCTGCAATTAGCAGCATGAGGTGCAGCACGGTTCTTCTGGGGATAGCCAGCACAGATGAAGTTGCATCCTTTGATAATCCCAACACAGCCATAGAAGTCTTTCTTCTTCTTGCGATCCCACAACCTGATGCACAATTCTGCAAGCAGGTCATCACGCGGACGGCCTTTCCCAGTCTTCTTGACTTTGATAGGATACTTATTTCTGAGGAGGCTCCTACGAGCGTTCTCATGAAGATCTTGTTAGATCAATGTCAGTGCCATATCATGAAGCACATACTGGTCCAAACACAATTTTTTTGTCCTCCTCCAGAGCAGGACCATTCATGTCTGCATCCTCTGAATCATCTGAATCGGACTCGGACTTGTCTGCCTTACGTTTGATGGCATGCTTTACGGCTGTCACTGTGATCCTTTCGTTTGGATTATTTGGAATTAGCTGAGATGGGCGAGGCGGAGGCTGCGAGAGCAAGAAAATTTAGCACATTGATGTCGCGATAAAGGCTAATCACATACTGTGACATTATTGCATTGGTATACATCCTCGAGAGCTACCGTAAACTTGTTGATCCATCTTAGGATGTCTACGTTGTGGGCGTGCTCAGCGAGGTGGTCTTTCAGCACCGTAACCACACTCTTAATGACTTCTCCACGCTCCATGATCTCCCATTCACCATCGGCTATGAATAAATTGTCCAGTTCCCAACAAAGTGCCATGGGAATATCTCCTTCGCATCGTTGGATGTGACCTTCGTCGATGTCAAATGGGTAGATTGTGAGACCGGGGTAGTGTGTGTCACCCGGACTGCGCGTTGGCAAAGACGGAGGGAGATTGGTAATTAAAATGTCGAGATAGTCCAGTGACGGGTAAGAAGCCATGACGTTGGGTGGGAGATGCTCGTTCAGGCGGTTGGAGTCGTGGGAGGCGAAGGAGAAGACGTCCACGCCCAACGTGCACCCACGTGTTGCCGGTGCACCCCGTTCAAACCCAGTTTCTAACGAGGACTTTTTAACATTTTTAACATGGCCTCCCAGACCCCCCTGTTATTAACATGTTACTGTACCAATACGACCTACTCTTCGGTCACGCGTCACTGAGAGGTTTGAAGAGAAGAGATTTCAAGAAATGTCACGCGTCCTGAGGCAGTTTGAAGCAAAGAGTTCTGGAATTTGAAATTCCGGCCCACTGCCCCAGGCTCGGACTCCACCCCGTCTGTCCCATGCTGACAAAGACCGAGTGCGAGTCGATGACATGACACTGACAGCAGCTTCCACCGTCACCTCTACTTCCACAGCCACCTTCAGCGCTACCTCTGTTACGGACACCGTCAGTCTTGGCAGACTACGCGCCGTACCCCCATAGTTGGATATGACACACAAGGCGATTGTGGCGTCGGCGTTGCGATCAACGGCATAGCCTTCCCCTGCTGAAGTCCGTATGGCTTGTCCTGGTGTCGCTGACAACAAATAAGCCCATAGTAGCCGTAACCGCTCATAGTCGAACACCCGAAGGCTATTGTATGAGGGCCGTCCACTACAAGGTGCTTAGACGCTAAGCGATGCTGGGCTATGCCACAAGATAGTCCAGAGGTTGGGCATCCGCTGAGTCGAATGAAGCGGATGGTCTTCGTGCGAGGTGAGAAGCCGAGTCGATCTTATTGCGAGTAGAGAAAGCGATAAGAAAACAGTAGATTAAAGCTGGCTAATACAAAGAGTAGTACCGACTTAAATACTACTGAAATACAAATATGTACAATGCACCGACAACGCATAAGTAATACAACTAAGAATAGCCCTATCGGGTGACTAATCTAGTAGTCCATATAAGTCAAGCATATGTAATCAAGCATATTACAAAGAAAAGAAAAAGAAATGAAAATGCTATATTACATAATTGAGGCCATAACAGTAGGTCCTCCTCGAGATCGGTGTCCTCAACGATCAAGGACAAGTACATAATCAAAAAGAAAAAAAAATATCACATGAAAAAGGAGATGGGCATGGGGGAAAACATTCTGTGTGTTCATCGAGAATACAACTCACTATTTACCAATCGCCATATCCGTTGCCTTTGTCGACGAGCCCGTAGATGTCGTCGTCCCAATTGTCCTCATTGTCGAGGCTGTACGTGTCGTCGTCGTCGCGTCGAGGGCACTTCTATAAGCTAGGTACATGTATCATATACTGCATTTTACCAGTACGTGAGCATACGTCCTGAGTGGGATTGAGCAGTCCGCCACCAGAGTCCCACCTGCCGGGTGTGCCGGGGCTCCTGGATGGGGGAGGGAGCCACCAACATGCACAAACAACGCAGGAAACAGTGCCCGAACACTGCTCCTCGTCGTTTGGGGGGTTCCCACCACCGTTTTCGGCGGGGAAAAGGCGCCAACGATGGCGAAACATATTTCGCCGTCGTTCTGCACCATTTCCCCCCACCCCCGGGAGGCGGGATGGGCTGGATTGGGTAGGGTAGGTTTGGATGACGCGGCCATTTTCGAACATCGCGCTATTTTTAGATAATGATGAATTATGTTATTCTCGGTCCCTGTCAGATCCACGTGGCTGGACAGGCCCTTCCAATCGCCCTAAAATAGGAATATCGGAATCTCTTCGAAAGGTATCGTTGGCCATCCGGCGAGCTCGGGCACACTCAAAACCACACCAAAAAATCTCGAAAAAATCATATTAAATTGGAATAAAATAAATACATGGTGTGGGTGGCTCTACAGCCACCCGCAGAACGAGCAGAAACGGCGCACATGAAGCCCCGTTCTGCCGTTATGCCATTCCTGCGTCGGGCTGGCATCTCGCCCTTGGCGCCGTGCTCGGCAGCCATGAAGAGGAACACAGCGGAAGGCGAGCACCGCTGGTGGAACACGCGAGCAGGAACAACAGCGCGCCCATCTTCGCGTTCCATGTCCCTGTCCCCGTCCCATCCCTGCCCGTCATCGCGCCTGCCCGTGNCTTCTTCGCGACACCTGTCTTCTACAGTGTCCGGCATGGGTTCTTGAAGATTTCAAGTCTTCATTATCCCGCATCGCGTTGATGAAGTGCGGCATGACCAACCCGCTTCCAGCTTCGATTTCCCAAGCGCCTGAGTCATTTCTTGAGAGTACTACATCTCCGGATCCTAGAATGATCCATAAGGAAATTCTTCTGACTCGTCTTGAGGCTATGGCGAAATCTTTTCGAAGCGAAGTCAGGTGTCGACCTAATTCGGGCTTGCTGGCCTCGAGTAGGAATTAAAATATCTTTGGCGGTACGCCATCTGACCTATGGTTAGGTCTATTCCTAGTATGCTGCGCATCTGCGCACGCTCCCAAGCTCTCGCAGGAAGCAGAAGTGATCAGCTTCTGTAGACCTTCCTCGAAGTGGGTAGGAATGTTCGGACACGAGACACTCGCAGGAAGGGGCGCCGCACTGGATCTTCTGTCCACCAGAATCCATGCGTGCTCGCACCCTGTGCTATTCTCGCATTCTCCTCTATTCCTTGCAGAGGCTCTAACACGTTGTGATCCCCCCGGGTAGGATGACCAACGATTAGCATGCAGAGGGAAAGACGGATGTGTCCGCTGTACGTTCTGAGTAACCGTACATGTAGCGAGTAGAATTTCGCTATGTGCATTGTCGTCCAAGTAAGGGGCCTAGTCTTCTCGAATTCTGGCAATGCGGATTGCAGTGAGCAATTAATTCCCGTGCACCTGAAAAAGAAGGGTATCCTATCCAGAGGACTATGGGCTGTCTGGATGTACTCTCCTTCCTTGCTCCGTACGCTGCCTTCGGTATATCCCGCCGGTTCAGTTGTCGTGCATCCTGGTTGCTACTCCCAGGGTTTGTCTGTCGGATATTTCCACTGGTATGTCCCGCCAGTTACGGTCTTTGCTGATATATCCCGTCAGTGCGGTCTTCACTCGGTGGTGGATTCGAGTAGGGGTTTGTATACTCCTGGAAATGTGAGGGAACAATGAAAGTTCTACCTCGGGGTATAGAGCTTTAATCTTCTGTTACGGACACCGTCAGTCTTGGCAGACTACGCGCCGTACCCCCATAGTTGGATATGACACACAAGGCGATTGTGGCGTCAGCGTTGCGATCAACGGCATAGCCTTCCCCTGCTGAAGTCCGTATGGCTTGTCCTGGTGTCGCTGACAACAAATAAGCCCATAGTAGCCGTAACCGCTCATAGTCGAACACCCGAAGGCTATTGTATGAGGGCCATCCACTACAAGGTGCTTAGACGCTAAGCGACGCTGGGCTATGCCACAAGATAGTCCAGAGGTTGGGCATCCGCTGAGTTGAACGAAGCAGATGGTCTTTGTGCGAGGTGAGAAGCCGAGTCGATCTTATTGCGAGTAGAGAAAGCGATAAGAAAACAGTAGATTAAACTGGCTAATACAAAGATAGTACCGACTAAATAACTACTGAAAAACAAATATGTACAGCATGCACCGACAACGCATAACCTAATAACAACTAAGATACCCTAACTCGGGTGACTAATCTAGATAGTCCATACATAAGTCAGCATATGTAATCAAGCATATTACAAAGAAAAGAAAAAGAAATGAAAATGCTATATTACATAATTGAGGCCATAACAACCTCGCCCACCTCATATGTCCTTTCTTCCTGCATGTAAGTCACCTTACTGTCCATTTGCTGTTGTTCTGAAAGCCCACCACAGCGATGGAACTTCCAGGCTAACATCTTGTGCCCTGGTGGCACTGGAGAGACCTGATGGCGAGCGTTGCGGCCCCAGCTCCTGCCACCCTCGCTGCCCCTTCTCACTTCTATAAGCTAGGTTAATGTATCAAAACCTGTATTTAAGCAGTCTAGCCTCACACATCAGGACAGCCATTAAGCAGTCTGTCACCCCAGAGGTCCACGGATGACCATGCCGTGTGTGCCGGGGCTCCATGCTGTGGGCGGGGCCAGTCAACACATGCAAACAATGCAGGAAACAGTGCCCGAGCACTGTTTTGCGTCATTTGCGACACTCCCCCCACCGTTTTCGGCGGGGAAAAGGCGCCAGCGATGAGGAAAGATATTTTGTCATCGTTGTGCACCGTTTCCCCCATCGTCGGGGGGCGGGATGGGCTGGATTGGGCTCGGTGCATTTGGATGACGCAGCCCTTTTCGTGGGCCTATTTATAGATCATGATGTAATTAACATGACACATACATTATATGATCTCGCCGTCGTCTGTCACGACGTGCGGCGAGCTCGGGGGTTTCTTATACCACACGCAAAAATTACAAAAAAAAATCATATTAAATTTAATAAAAATATATACATGGTGCAGGTGGCTCTAGCAGCCACCTGCTGTGAAATAAAGAGAAAATGAGCAGAAACGGCGCTTCACGGCGCGCCGTTTCTGCTCGGTGATCCACCCTCCGCTCGTCGTTGGGGATTGTTCTGCCCTCCTCCGCTCGGTGGGCTACCCTCCGGCCCTCCTCTCCTCGTTGGGGCTTCGTTTGCCCTTCCGTTTCTCGTTTGGGGTTCGTTTGCCCCTCCGTTGCTTGTTGGGGGTCGTTCTCCCCTCTTTCCTCCCTTCTGCCCGTTGGGGCATCCTCCACCCTTCCTCTCCTCGTCGTTGAGGTCCGTTCGCCCCTCCTCTGCTCGTTGGGGGTCGTTCGGCCCTCTTCGCCCCTCCTCTGCCCGTCGTTGGGTTGCCTCCGCCCTCTGCCTCTCTGTTCGGCCCTCCACCACTCGTTGGGTTTGTTAGCGAGGTAGAGGGCAGTGGCGAAGGTGACGGGGCGATGGTGGAAGTCAGAGGCCAGGGGGTGATATCGAAGGCGAGAGGGCGAGAGGCGAAGATCGAGAGCGAGGGCGAGGGTGAGCGGGAGATGGAGAGGGCGAGAGGGAGACGTCGAGGGCGAAGGCGAGACGGCGAGGTGGGTGAAGGTGAGAGGGCGAGGTGGGCGAAGGCGAAAGGGCGAGAGGGTGAGGTGGGTGACAGGGCGAGGCGGGTGACAGAGTGAGGTCGGCGAGAGGGCGAAGTGGGTGACAGGGCGAGAGGGCGAGGTTGGTGAGGTGGCGAGGTGGGCGACAGGGCGAGGCGTGCGAGGTGGGTGTGTGGGTGACGGGGCGAGGTCGGCGAGATGGCGGGGCAGAGGGCGAAAGACGGGGCAGAGGGAAGGGCGAGGCAGAGGCAGAGGGGCGGACGAGGGTTGGAGAGGGCAGAAGCAGGGCAGAGGGAGAGGGGGCGAGAGGCGAGAGAGAACAGAATATGAGCAAGGGAGGTTGGGAGGACGAAGGCGAAGTCGAGGGTGAGAGGGTAGAGAGAACGAGGGTGGGCCGAGACGCGGGCAGAGGCGAGGGCGAAGGGCCGAAAGGCGGACGAGGCAGAGGGTGGAAAGGTTGGAAAGCGAAAGGCGAACGGGGCGAAGGCGAGACGGCGGGCGAATGACGGGCGAACGAGGGGTGGACGAGGGCGAGATGGCGAGGCAGAGGGCGAGGGTGCCCACCGCCGCCATCGTCGTCGTGCCCGTCGTTGTCGTCGTGCCCGTCGTTGTCGTCGTGCCCGTCGTTGTCGTCGTTGCCCCGTTCTCGCCCTCGTCGCCCATCCTTCCCCCGTTCTCGCCCTCGTCGCCCATCCTTCCCCCGTTCTTGCCCTCGTCGCCCATCCTTCCCCCACGCCCTCGTCGACTCCGTCGTCGTGTTGCTGCTTTGCTGCCGCGCCGCCGCCGAGTTGGCGTTGCCTTCGTTACCCTGCCGCTGCCGTCCGGGGGAAGCTGTAAGGGGTGGGGTGCGAGGTGCGGGGTGCGAGGGGGTGGGGGGTGCGAAGGCACGAGGGGTCGAAGGGTTGGGCATGGGATGGCGCCGGCCCACATCCCTACAGAGAGGGGAGGGGCACGCGGCGCAGGTGGGGTCCTGTGAAACTAAGAGTGGCATATTCAGTGTATAAGGACAAAATAAACACATTCACGTACCTTTTTTTTTGCGTTCGGGGCCGTCTGGTGGGTGGAGGGTGAGTGTGGTGGAGGGAAAAGACCAGGATCAACGATGTTGTGCATCGTTGATCGCAGTTCGGCGAGTTCCGGCTACGCGTCCTATTGGCTGGGGCATGCGGCCCGATCCACCTCCGTTCCGTTGGTCGACCAACGGAACGTCTCCGATGCCTGCAGAATGTGATTTAACTTTATTTAAACCTTCGGAAATTGTTATTAGTATGTAAATTCACAAGTGGCTATAGTTTCAGTGAGATCTAAGGAAACCTGAATATTTTACGAGTGAAATCAGCTCAGACTCAGGCCAATTCCGGGACTCTGGCCTCTGTATGTAGATTTCCAGGACAGAAAAGAAGCCAAATAAATATATAAAAATAGTATATAGACTGGCTTGTTATGATAGTGCTGAGGAATAGAGTTGCCCTGATGAAATTGTTAAGTTTAGGATGCAAACTCAGGAACCATAAACGATGATGTGGATTCTGAGACAAAAACCAACTCAAGATGTGTCAAATATTCGACATTGGCTTGCATTGCAGGATCCACATTGGAAATGCAGCCCAAACTTTTGGTATGTTGTACTTACTCCCTCCAGGAATTAAAATGAAAAGTTTTGTGATCCTGCAGCCTGTCGAATGCGTGGTATTCAAGAGGTTGGAACAGCAGATGAACGTAAATCACCACGCGAAAGCAGTAACCTGGCCTCTCAGCTCGTTCCTGCTCCCAAATAATGTTCGGACCTCATTAAAAACATAGAATACAGTAGTAATGTTAATTACCGATACTAAATAAAAAGTTTTCCAAGGTTCCTCGAGCGTATGGGCTATTCCGCGGTTGACGAGCGGAACATGGGCTGGCCGGACCGACAGCGCCAGCCAATTGCGTCGCCCACGGCATCTGCCGGATAAGCCATCAACGACGATGACCGTCGTTGATTCTCATCTTCAACCACCATCTCCCCTCTCCCCTCTTCACCCAACACCCCAAACGACGCCTCAAGACTGAAAAAATGATAAGTAATATGTTTTATTCATGTTTACATACTCTAACATCCCTTTAATTCAACCTTAGGCCAACGAACGTCGACTTGAAGTCGACGTTCGTTTTCCCTGTTTCTCTGGCCCCTCCCCTTCAATAGGGATGTGGGCAGGGGTAGAAACCCCACCCCTCTGTGCCCCTCCCCTTCTATTTGGATGTGAGCAGAGGGACGAACCTCCCCCCCTCACTCTGCCTTTTGCCTGGCCACCCACCCTCTTGCCCGGCCATCCTCAACTTCCCCACCTGCCACCTCTCGTCGCCCTCGCTCTACACCCCTCCCCTCGAAGAGGGCTCCCAAAAATGACGACGGCTTGCGAGGAACGGAAACTGCAAGCAAGGGGATGGTGACGGTCGAACCATGGCGATGAACGAGGACGACGACGGACGACTCCGGTGAAGGACGACAACGGCGAAGGGCGACGACGAGCGAGAACGAGGATGGACGACGACGAACGAGGACGACGACGGTGACGAGCGAGGACGACGACGGCGACGAGCGAGAACGACGACAGCGACGAGCGAGGACGATGACGGCAACGAGCGAGGACGGCGATGAGCGAGGACAGCGGGCACGAACAGGGGCAGCAGGGCCAGTGGAAGGCGATGGCGGGCACAGGACGTCAATGCCTGTGCCTTTGCCTTGCCTTTACCTTGGCCCTTGCCCCTCGTTCTCTCTCCCTCGCCCCTTGTTTTCTTCCACCCGCCGCTGCCCGCCGATTGCCCTCCTCGTCCCGACCTTCACCCCTCGCTCTTCACCCCCACCCCTCACCACTTGCCCTCACCCCTTGCCCTTCACCGCCCCTCGCCCCTCGCCCTCGCCCTTCACCACCACCCTTCACCGCCACCCTTCACCTCCTGCCCAGCACCCACCAGCAGCAGCTCAAACGCAAGGGAGAGCATGAGGAGGGGGCACGAGCACCCGAACAACGAGCGAGGAACGGGCCCAACAAGCGAGGAACAGGCCCAACAAGCGAGGAACGGGCCCAGCAAGTGAGGAACGTGCCCAGCAAGCGACGACCGAGCCCAACGAGCAACAACGAGCGAGGAACGGTCCGAATGAGCAGAGGAGGGGTGGAGGGAGTGGAGGAGGGTCCCGTGAGAGGCGAATGGAGAGCACGGAGGGGGCGGAAGGGTACAGTGGGCGCCGAACGAGTACCGGAGGGGCAGAGGGTACTCGCTGGGCAGAGGAGGCGGCGGTGGGGGACCACCTGTCCCCCTGAGCAGAAACGGCGCATCATAGTGCGCCGTTTCTGCTCGTTTGGTTTTTATTTCATGGCAGGTGGCTAGTAGAGCCACCTGCAGCATGTATTCCTTTTATTACAATATAATACGATTTTTTTGTTGTTTTTTTGCTGCAAAGGGGAAGGGACCAGGACAAGAGCGGAAACGACGCGTCACGACACGTCGTTTTTGCCTTATCTTGTTGTGGGTGGCTGGTAGAGCCACCCGCACTATGTATATGTTTTATTTCAATTTAATATGATTTTTTCGTAATTTTTTTGTGTGTTATAAGATACCCCCGAGCTCCCCGGACGTCGTGACAGACGACGGCGAGGGCATTACAAGAGATGTGTCATAGTAATTACATGATGATCTAAAAATAGTTCCTGGGCCCCGAAAAAATGCCGCGTCATCCAAACCCACCCTGCCCAATCCGCCCATTCCCGCCCCCCGACGATGGGGGAAACGGTGCACAACGACGAGGAAATATGTTTCCTCATCGTTGGCGCCTTTTCCCCGTCGAAAACGGTGGCGGGAACGCCGAAAACGACGCGAAACAGTGCTCGGGCACTGTTTCCTGCATTGTTTGCATGTGTTGACTGGCCCCGCCCACAGCATGGAGCCCCGGCACACATGGCATGGTCATCCGTGGACCTCTGGGGTGACAGACTGCTTGATGGCTGTCCTGATGTGTGAGGCTAGACTGCTTAAATACAGGTTTTGATATAGAATTCTAGCGGACATGGCTGCCCTTCTGGTGCTCTTCCTACAGCTATTCCACAAGTCCCACCCACATGCGCCGAAATAGGGTGCCGCTTGACACGTCTTCACAAAGACTGCAGCCGCAAACGATGCAAGTCGCATTGCTGCAACATCAAGCCTACCCCAGAGATACCACCTTGCACGTTGCCCGCCCAGTGCCACCAAACTGGTGTGCGAGATGCCATGCCATTCATCCCCTCCTTCCCCGCTGCAGCACCAACATTACCTGTGGCCCCCATTCCGCTTGTTGCCACTGGTTCGAACGCTGATGTTCCCTTCACTCCGCACCCAATGCTCCAATCCACTATCCCGCTCTCCCTAATCGACCCAGCTCTTAGACCATCCAGCCAGCCTATTCCCCCTAGCACAGCACCAACTAGAGGCCCCATCTACACGTCACACATGACCAACGTCTTCATCGGTCAGTGGGAAACAGAGCAGAGATTGAGGGAGGAAGCGAGGAAGGCCGAGGCTCTTCGTCTTGAGAACTCGCAGAAAGCAAAACGTACGGTTCTTGTATATGTATGGCTGGAGGTGTGATATCACGACCTCTGCCACTGTCTCCCACTGGCGGTCTGTATAGGATAATGGAGACCCCTCGATTGTCGAACTGCAAGAGGGCTTCATGTGGCCACACCTCGTCCTCAACAAATCCATCCTCACTTGTACTGGAATCATGACACCCTCATCTTCTGCTCCTCCCTCCATCAATATCTACTGCCCGTCGATCTCGTTCTGGACCATCGCCCCGCTCAACTTTGTTGTTCTCAACCGGGACGGTCCTCGTGTCTTCCTCAAACCTCTCCATGTCCATTGCAACAACATTGCCTCCTATTTGTCTTTTGCTGGCTCCTCGCAAGGCCGGCTGGACGTCTACTGAGAGCAGGCATACGTTCACCATCGGATGGCTCAGGCGGAGCTTGCTGCTAGTCTGGAAGCATCATCACCACGTCGGGCACCCCTCGAGTCCAGCCTGTCCCCCTCACAGCTTGCCTCTTGAACTCCGCAGAACAGCAGGAAGCGACAGCACCATCAGTACGCTGACAGTCACAATTCGGACTCTGAGCCACATGAGAGTCCCCATTCTTCTCCTTCCCCACGTCAGAGGAAACCCAGGGCCTGTTGGCTGGGTAACCTCCCAGTCTCTGCTGTTCTTGCTGGCTTTGAAGATATCGAACAGAAGAAGAACACACGAGGACTTACAGTAGCAGGCATCTTTGAGGAACATTTTGGTGTTCCATTCCCCAGCTCGACATTCTACGAGCATCTTGACAGGTGGAGGAACGCCAACTTGGACGCGAAAGCAGCTGCGCGGGCACAGGATGGTCCGTGGTCGACATTTGCCAAAAGCCACAAGCCCTCGGGTGCTGCTCTCAAGGCTGCATGTAAACGTGCTCGTCGACAAGGCTGCCAGTAAACAATATCTGTGAAGTTTTGTTTTGTCCCTCGCTATACTCTCTGCTTTGTAGATAGATATATTTGATTTGTATTCCTGTATTAATTATGAACGTCGTTATTGAACTGTATAATGCAAGTAAGAGGACAATGGCCATCTAGCTTCAATTTGGCCTTGGTCATTTTGTTTCGCTGCATAATCATTTGATCAAGAAAGAAATTATACTTAGTGACGTGCATCTCCCGCACAATAGCATGAAATCCACCAAGCCACACATTTGTCTGCTCTGCAATTGAAGAATTGAAGTACCAACCCTTTCCCCCCTCCCTGAGTAGTTCTTCAAACAAGGCCGGATTGCAATTATTCTGGCAAAAAGTGTCAGCTATTGAATGCTTGCAGGTGAAATGGAAAACATCCACAGAGAGGCCAACATTCTTGAAGGCAGGGTCATTTTTAACGTGCTTTGCAAGACTACAATTATTGTCGAAAAAGATGTGGTTTGGCATTTGCCCATTGATTAGGAAGGTTCTCTTGATAAAATCCTAGCACATTCCTGCTGTCAGATCAATGGCGCCAAAATAAGTGCTCTAACTCACTGCACATGTCCCAATTGCCTCCGCACTGTAGAAGGTCTCACGACCCAGAATCATGCCGCAGGGAGCAACAATGATCTGCTCGTTGTGTGTTCGCCGGTGACCAAACTGAGCAGAGAGCTTCTTCCTCTTGATGACTGGGGCATCTTTGGATGGCATTGATGGCATTGATGTTGACTCGGAAGCGGTGGCTGAGAGCACAATGTCTGGTGGGGTGTTGGTGAGGATGACCCTATCATTTTCTTCATCAACCTCAAAGTGTTCTTCGTGTTCTTCGTCCTTGAAACGTGTGTCCAATGGGATGTCTTCTGCTATCCCATCTTCAGGGTGAGCAACACGAGTCCTTTTGATCCTAGCTTGCAGTTGAAAACGCGCTTCGCCCCTCTCCTGACATATTCGCTCTGCCTCTTGATGTTCTGGATTTGGACAAGTGAGCATGTCTTTAACTACAGGCAGTCCACAGTTGTTGATCACACAGCGGAGGTTCTTGAACCCATGTTGGTGGCAATAATGATCGCGCGATGTAACAAGAGGCTCTTTACAGTTGTGGTCTGCACAACATGGATGTCCAAGGGTAATACCATCCATTACCACAACCGAAACAGACTTTGATGCTGTTGAGTAGACTTATCAGTGTGAATATCGTCAAAGAACAAGATCACCCATGCTTTCCCCCCTCACCGGGATATATGCGGGTGCATTTGTTACAGCTATGGAGGATTTCTGGCTGCCCATACCGTTTGATCCTTATGTTCCATTCCTCTAATGCTGCCCTGAATCTGGTCGCATGATCTCCGGTATGTGGGATAATGAGTGTTGTGTGCCAGTCATGGTGGTCCTCAAGAAGACTCGCTATCTCAAAGGCATCATAAACATGGTCACCCTTGAGTGAAGCCTTGAATTGCCAATCGTCTGGGAGCTTATCGGGGCCAGCAAGTGAGGCAAGGTAAGTTTGGGCACAATTTGTTGCAGATTTCCTATCAAAGAGTCAGAATATGGTTGTAGACAATCACTGAATTCAGTGAACACTGAAAGTGCGACGTGCGTACCAGGATATATTCATGTCTGTACGCCACATGTTGACAAGCTTTGTCTCGACGTAATGATGATCAGCAGCTTCTATTACTGTGGGGAGGTCTCCATTATAGTAGTGCCTTTGTCTGGCGCAGACGAAGTAGTTATTCTGGTAACTTGTCTGACACTCTTCCATCGCCAGTTACAGTGGCTTACATAAGTATTGCACACAATGTATTTGAACGTTTCTCCACAACCCCTGAGCCGTTTCTCAATATCTAAGATGCTCAAAAATACTTTACTTTCTGAATTTTCATATGGACAGGGTTCTGAGGTGCAAAAATGAAAAATGAAGGAGTGACTTTGAAAAACTTTGGGAGTGGCATTTTCGCGAACGGAACGGAACATTGGGCAGCACAACAAAAAATAGAAGAAGATAGAGCTGATTAATCGTAACAAGGACCACTTTGAATCATGAAAATCTGTTGAGTAGATCCTGAGATAAAAAATTCACAAGTCGGCCATTTTGATGTAATTTGTGTGTATTTGGGGCAAACTGCAAGACAGGCTGACTTGTGGAATTTTTTATCTCAGGATCTACTCAACAGATTTCATGCTTCAAGTGGTCCTGTTTACGATTATATCAGCTCTAATCTTCTTCCTAATTTTTTGTTGTGCTGCCCCAAGTGTTCCGTTCGCTTCGCGAACAATGCCACTCCCAAAGTTTTTCAAAGTCACTCCCCTTCATTTTTCATTTTGCACCTCGAACACCTGTCCATGATGAAATTTCAGAAAGTAAGAGTATCTGTTGAGCCATCTTAGATGTTGAGAAACGGCTTCAGAGGGTTGTGGAGATAACGTTCAAAGATACATTGTGTGCAATACTTATGTATATCCACTTGCTATCACTCTTTTCTTGCTACTGGGCCCATAGGGCATCTCACCTATCAGAAAAGCTAC
>MPNV01002540.1:0-10253 GCA_013376435.1 Cyclocybe cylindracea | reverse complement strand
TCACTGTGCGCAAGAAACTGGACCTGCATCACCTTCTCCAAGAGAAACACCAGGGAACAGGACCTCAGCAAGGGAAAACGGCGCAGCATCAGTAAGTATAGGGAGACGAACCTACCGAGGATCGTCATCCGAGCGCGGGGACAGTGCACAAGGTCACATGACGGTTGAACTTCGACTCAGCATCAACTCCGAAGTCAACTTTCTTCACCTGCCTCTACACGCACGACACGAAGCCCAGTCGCACCATCGTTCGCCACCGCCAACGCCAGCATCATCAAGAGACACGAGCGGGAAGTGAAAGCGATGTGGCACTCGTGCACGAGCATCCGATTCGAGTAATGTCGTTCCATCCGTCGGACGAGTGCTGACCCCCCACACCCCCAGCGCAAATCCGTAGGCACGCTCGGTCAAGTTAGTGTCCTCCTACTCTCCACCCCCAACCTCGCCCAGGCTGGACTATGCCCACCTGCTTCCCCCCCTTGCCCGAGATCCTCGCATTTAGAAGACCGTACAGAAGTTCCCGACCCCAACACCCGCCGACTCTTTCGTCACCACTGCTCGTCAAAACTGCCTGGCCGACGAAACGACACCACGATTTCAAAATCCCCCTTGCAACACCCCGCCTCGTTGGATCTGGGCATGTACAAAAGGGTCATATAAAAACCGTTGAGTTATCTAGCACGGAACAAGCTACATTAACAGAAACTACCGACTCTGCCCGCCCTCGCCTCCCTCTCCGCCCCCTCTGTCTCCATCTTCGGCCTCTTGCCCTCCGTCCCGCGCACGCCGCCCATTTGCTCCCACCGTCCACCCATTCGCCCTCTCTCCCTTCCGCCATTCCCACTCGTCCTATCCGCGGTCCGTTTCCCTATTCTGCCCATCCCATTCCCTCCCATTTCGCATCGCCATCGCCTTTTCGGTCTCGCATTGCGTCGCTCCGCCATTCGCCCTCGCCCACCGCCGTCCGCACTTTTTTGCCCCATTCGCAGCTTCGCGCCGTCTCGCGTCTCGCCCTCACGCCTCCACCCCTTTCGTCCTTGCCGCCTGTCTCACCCTTCTCGCTCCCTCGCCCCCCTGGCTCCGTCCTGCCAACATCCTCGCCTCGCCTACAATGCCCCCTCCTGCCCACTCGCCCTTATGACCCACGCGTAGCACGTCGACAAACTCCTGGCAACTGTCCGACAGCTGAGAGTTTCGTACAAGGATCGGCGAGCATGATCCACGGGTTACATCGGCGCCATCGAATGACGAGAAGGTGTGCAAGTGTTATCCCTATTTCTCTCATCCACCAGAGTATACCCCTTTTCCCTAAGTTTGGACCCTTAGCACCCACAGACTGGAGATACAGCAATGTGCTTGAGCAGGCCTCTTCTTTCTATGTTAATCCATATTCAGACCAGTATCCATATTCTACTATATATTAGTCACATAATTTATATATAAAGCTATATGTTGCTTTCTGATTGCTTATTATTTCTGCTAATAAGGATTGGACTAACTTATTGTAACATGATAAGTGAGTGGACCAGCTTATTAAAGCTGATTTTCAGCTAATTCTCACTTATGCCCTCCTACTCCAATAAAATTAGGCAGGGTGTTACTTATAATATCTAATTGGCACTTATCAAGTCTGATTAGCAATCTCAGTTTTTCCTGATGTTCACTATGTACTAGGTAGCCAGTTTTCGCCTCTCTTCCAATAGAGCGTAGGTTGGCCAGTTCTTGCTCACCGTCCCACGTTCTCGCGACAACTCTCCATGTGAAGGTCTTCAGATCCCACATATTTTTGAACTCCACTTCTACTCTCGACCGACTTCGACTTCGAACTCGCCGGCGATCCGTCAAGGCCTGATCACCCTTCGACCATTCGCCACTCGTTTACGTCGATACCCTACCCTACGACATGTCTACGACTACCGTTCGCGATTCCACGATGGCACCTGCACCTCGACTCGACCTCACCACTGTTGGAGGACAGAAGGCTGGAATAAAGAACGACAAGAGCTCTGGAAATAGAGACCTGACTGCGACGTCGGCCTCCGCGCCTCAGCCGGATGTTGAGGATGCGTCTCGGGCACCCCAAGTTGGGAGCGTGGCCCGCTCTAGTACCTTCCGCCCGGAGGGCGGTGAAGGGAAAGAGAACGACGACGACGAGTGGAAGTACCGCTCTCGTCGCAGGGACTCTGTCCCTGACGAAGAGGGGTTCGTACAGCCCCGTGTTTCTGTGAAAGTAGCCAACGTTGGCTCAGATGCCCTAGATAGCACGTTTGCTGATGATAATCGTTATTCTTGGCTCCAGGAAGACCAGTCCGAGCCTCCTGATGATGTCTTGGACCATGAGGATATTGAGTTAGCCCCTGTCGCAGAGACTAGCCCTCATGGACCTCCTCCCCCTGACTCCGAGTCAGCTGTGGATAAGGAAGATAAGAAAGTGCCCGAGGAGGTTGCTAGGGACTTGTCCCCTCGTCAGTGGTCCGATTATGAGGACGACGAGGACATCGGCCCAGTTCCTGACTTCGGTCAGGTGGCACCCCCTGGCGAGGGTACCGGGAATGTCGCGGACCAGGTCACCTTGGATAAGGTGGTCACTCTCGAGGCCGAAAATGCCTTCCTGTCTGGCACGCAGTTGGAATCTGAAAGGATCAACCGCGAATTGCACCGCGAGCTCGATAAGCTCAAGGCTAAGCTAAGCACAAAAGGCATTGCTCAAAATTCTGCAAAGCCTGCCCATGCCCACCGTGCATCATCTGTCTTACCAGCCTCGAGCTCGGTACAGCGTGCTATTTCTGGTGCTGCACCTGCTCGAGGAGTCGCACCTGGCCCGAACAAGAATTCTGGCAGCAAGAAGCCTTCTCGGAAAGGTAATTCTGGCGGAGGTGCCTCTCCTAGTCACCCGCCGGGGCTGGGTGGCAACCCGCCAGACCCCAGCGACGATTCCAGTGAGGGGTCCTCTGGCTCCAGTGGGAGTGACTTCTTTGATGACGAGCCCGATTCCGATCATGACAGTGATTCGGACGGGACCAAACGCAAGAAAAGAGCTGCTCGTAAAAAGTATCGAGCCAAGCTTAACCGAATGAAATATCAGCAGAATTTCATTAAGGCAATGGAACCTACCATGTACAATGGTGAGGTGCAAGTGACCCTGTTCAAGAAATGGTGTCGTGAACTGCGTCTCTGGATCGAGCGTGGCAGGTTACGAGATAGTGAAGGAATCCGTCTGTCAGGGAAATTCCTCGGAGGGCGTGCTTACCGTTTCTTTGAGCGTGATATCCTGGACCTCGGAAAGAAATATACTCTTACCAAGTATTTTGAGAAGCTCTTTGATTACGTCTTCCCCGTAGACTTCAGGATGCAGCAGCGTGACAAGTTCGACGCGTGCAAGCAGGATAACCGTTCAGTTCTGGATTTCCTGCGTAAGCTGCAGGAAATAGCTGATACTATTGGTGATCTTAATGATCGAGATATTGTCCTGGCCTTTTGGCGTCGTGCCCAGCCATATCTTCGAGTCGAGATGACCAAGGAAAACTTAGACCCGACGACTATGTCACTTGTCACCTTGGAGGATGCAGCAGTTCGTCATGAACGGGCACATCTTCTTTCCCTCGAGGAAGGTAAACGCGGGTCTAGTAAGCCTACCTCGAACCAGAGCCTGGGTGCAAAGACCCCCAGCAGTTCAGCCCAAGGATATTCCAAGAGTCCTGGCCCTCCACGCACCGACCCCGCGAGCAATAACACGTCTGACAAGGGCAAAGGCAGGGCTAATGCGCCGAATAAGCCTCAGCCAAGCGCCCGGGATGACAAGGATCGAAAGAAGCGTCTGCGTGCCGAAGGGCGCTGCTTCCAATGCGAGTCCAAGGACCACCTGTTCAAGGACTGCCCACGACGGAACAGCCTTAAGCCTCCTTCGGTTCGCCTCGCCAATGCTGAGTTCTCAAGCCCAGCAGAGGTCCGACTCGCTGCCATCGAGGAGGGACATAGCCTCGGCCTCTTCGGCATTCGTGTCATGGATATTTCGACACCAGAGTCCCATCGGGATGTGCTCCGAGCGAGGGTCCTTAAACAGCTAGCCAAGGCTGTACCGCTCACATTAGACTATGAGTGCGAGGATGCTGAAGTGTCACCATTCATTCCTGACCGATTCGAACTCGACGAATGGCCTTGTCTCACTGACTGTGGTCGCTGCAGCACATTTGAGATAACGGATAACCACTCGTATGAAACTCATCTCCTTACCTTTAGCGAGATAGAGGACCCCACCTTTGATGCTGCTCGTTGGCTTCACCTTCAAAAATCGGAGGTGTTCGACACCCTCGTTCGCAAGAAACGTAAGGTTAAGTGGCATGGGCCAGTGGCTGATAGTAGCGGCGACCCGGGGAACGACTCAGGCTCAGATTTGGGCTCAGAGGATGGTTCCGACAGTGATGGTGGTGATGACTGGCTGCTCGTTTCGGATGATGTGACCAGCCCATCTCCCATCCTCCTTGCCACCTCTTCCTCTGCTCCGTCGAGCTCTGGATCCTGCCAGGTAGTCACCCGTAATGCGGCACGCTTGAAGGAGGCAGCACGTGAGGTGCCAAAGCCTATTGTCGTGATCGTTGAGATTGAAGACAAACCATGTCGAGCCCTAATCGACACCGGGTCCCAGTCTGATTTTATATCAACGACCCTGGTTGATCAACTTAAGCTTAAGATTGATATCTTGGAGAAGCCGATGGACTTGCAGTTGGCGATCTCAGGCTCTCGGAGCAAGATCAAGTGTACGGTCACCGTGCGCTTTAAGTATCAGGACGTCACTGAAATGCACAAGTTCGATGTTGCGAACTTAGACAACTACGACGTCGTATTGGGACTACCGTTCATGGTCGAGCACCAGCTGCTGCTTGGTTTTAATCCAGCACAGGTCACAGTGCGAAGCGTTGAGCGCTTACCGTTTGATCGGGAGCAATCTGTGGTGGTCACCAGCCGTGCAGCCGAGATAGACACTGCGAATATAGAGTCACTTCGAGAGGACTTGATTCAGTATGCTTGGGACATATGTAAGGAGGCGGTTGAAACCGACTTACCTCCTCTTCGGGCTATCAATCATGTAATTCCATTAATTGATGAGACTAGGGTTTATAATTGGCGCCCATCAAAGTGCCCTGAGGCTATGAAGCCCCTTTGGCGCCAGAAGCGAGATGACTACATCCGCACTGGGCGTTGGGAATTTCGTAGCGGCACCAATGCTGTCCCTATGATTATGCTGAAGAAGCCTACAAAGGATGGCTCTCTCCGCCTCCGAACAGTGTTAGACACTCGTCAGCGTAATGATAACACTCGTAAACTCGCCTCACCTCTACCGGACATCGAGACAATCCTCCGCAATGTCGCATCGCACCCGTATCGCTCGCTGATTGATGGAAAGGATGCCTATGAGCAAATACGAGTTGAGCCCTCCCACGTTCCTCACACCTTGTTCACAACTCCTGACGGCACCATGGTTAGCTATGTGATGCAAATCGGTGATTGCAATGCGGGTGCGACCTACCAGTCACTTATGAACCACATCTTTGCGTCGTTTATAGGCGTGTTCATGGATGTATACCTCGATGATATTGTAATCTATTCTGATTCTCCGTGGGAGCATGTTCGGCATGTCAAAGCTGTCATAGACATATTGAGGGAGCATAAGTTTTACCTTAGTGCCCACAAGCTTCAGTTTTTTCGGTCTGAACTGAGCATCCTGGGCCATGTCATCGATGATCATGGCATCAGGATGGACCCTGCTAAGGTGGATAAGATCACTAGCTGGAAAGTCCCAACGAACAAGGGATTACTCGCCTCGTTTAACGGCGCAGTGAGTTACCTAGCTCCAGGGTGCGAAGGTATTCGGATCCCGATGGCTATTCTGGCTAAGCGTGCAGCACCGCTGACTCCGTGGCAGTGGACGCCGACTGAGCAGAGGGCTTTCGATCTTGTGAAGGAGCGAGTTCAGACCTGGAGTGATGTTCGACGAGTCCCGTTGAACTACTCAGCTGACGCAGAGAAAGTTAATCTTACCTGCGACGCAAGCTTGACCGGCGCTAGCGGGGTGCTGTCTCAAGGAGACGACGTCTTCAAAGCGAACATAGTTGCGTTCTGGTCTGGGAAGTTCAACTCTGCACAGCAGAACTACCCTGTGCACGAGTTGGAGCTGTTAGCAATCGTTGAATCGCTGAAGCGATTCCGGAACTTACTTCATGGTGTCAGATTTCGTATCTACACTGATCATAAAGGTCTGGAATGGATAAATACCCAGAAGAGACTCTCACCTCGTCAGGCTCGCTGGCTTGAGGTGCTCGGGGAGTTCGACTTCGAGGTCATTTACTTGCCTGGACCTTCAAATGTATTTGCAGATGCCCTCTCGCGGATATACAGTGATGAGCCTAAGGGCACGGTTCGTGCTGCCTCGGAGTATGTCTCCGTTGAGGAAGAGAATGCGCCGTCGCGCCTCCTGCTCAGCTTGGTCACGAACCCATTGTACACTGGCGATGTGATCTTCTTAGGTGCTAGCACAACCCCTCGCAGGCGAGGACGCCCGAGCAATGCTCGTCGAGCTTTTCCCAATGCGAGACAAGTGATTCTTAAGCTGGGACAGCCTAAGGAATCGCTGGAGGGCGAGGAGGCGGTCCGAGACGACCCAAATACATCCCAGCTCGATGACCAAACCCCAGAGGTGAACCCCAGGGAGGTCTCGACTGATTTGGCCGAGTCAATTGACTCAGGACTCGAGGCGGAGGGCGCACCGTTGGGAACGTCGCACTTGGAAGGAATCCCTGAGAGTTCAGCAGAGGAATTACTCACAGAGGATCCTCCATCACTTACTGAGGTGATCTCCCTCGGCGATCCGTCGGTGGACATCCATAGAGCCATAGCGAATCGGTATTCAGAGGATCGGTTCTTCGAGAAGATCCTTGAGAGTCCATCGAGCTATAGGAATTTCGAAGTCAGTGACAGGCTTGTTTTCCTAAAGGACAATGGAAAACGTGTCCTGTGCATCCCAGACATTCAGGTCAATGGAAGACGAGTACGCGAGATGATCATATCTCATGCGCACTCAATCCTGGCTCATCTCGGGCCCACCAAAACGTTGGTTTATCTTCGTGACAATGTATGGTGGAAGGGTATGGTGTCTGACGTCCTAGAATTCTGCAGGACGTGTGTAGTCTGCAAGGCTTCGAAGGCAAACAACCATGTACCGTACGGTTACTTGGAGACTTTAGAAGTCCCAAAACGACCTTGGGAGACGATAGGAATCGACTTCATAGGTCCTCTTCCAATCTCCGAGAACCTGAATGGGAAGTTTGACATGCTACTCGTTATAATCGACCATTTGACCTCGATGGTACACTTGGTACCCACCAAGCAGACTTACCGAGCGAAAGACATCGCCGAAGTTTTGTTTGATCGGGTGTACAAGCATCATGGAATGCCTGCACACATCGTTAGTGATCGTGACTCTTTGTTCACGAGTACATTCTGGAAAACTCTGAATGAACTCACCGGAGTCGAATTGCGGTTGTCATCTGCCTTCCACCCACAGAGCGATGGATCGACTGAGCGTGCCAACCGCACGATAACTCAGATGCTGCGCCAGTGCGTCGCACCGCACCAGCGTGATTGGGTTTCGAAGCTCCCCGCTATCGAGTTCGCTGTCAACTCTGCTCGGTCCGCGACGACTGGATATGCACCTTTCGTACTCAACTATGGTCGTATGCCGGCGTCCATGATCTTTGAGACGAACTCCGAGTACCCTGGAGTTCGCAAGTTCGCCGAAGGAATGAAGGCGGCTATTCTAAGCGCCCATGATGCAATCCTTTCAGCTCGAGTTAAACAGACCGAACTCGCGAATCGCAAGAGAAAGGAGGTCCCCTTTGTCAAAGGCGACCTCGTCTACCTCTCGACTGCGAACCTGAGTATCCCTAAAGGGCGTGCTCGGAAGCTAGCACCCAAGTTCATTGGCCCATTTAAGATACTCGAGGATTACAAGAACAACTCGTTCTTGTTAGACTTACCGGCTGAATTGAAGCAGCGTGGCATTCACCCTGCCTTCCATGCGAGCTTGCTTCGCATCCATGAGCCCAACGACGATAGGCGCTTCCCTGGAAGGCAAATACCTCAGATCGTCGGTCTAGGCAAGGTTGAAGAGTGGTCAGTTGACAAAATCAACGACCACCACGGCAAGGGTAAAGATGCCGTATTCGAGCTTGTGTACAAGACAGGGGATCGAATCTGGCTCCCCTATCATGAAGTCTCGAAGCTTGAGGCAATGGTACTGTACCTGGAGCTCATGGGTGCTAAGTCAATTGGCGACTTGCCCAAGAAAATCACCCCGGATCCGTCGATCTCGGTCCTTGCGATGACTCCTCGGCCTTGCGATGATCCTGTCCCTTGCGACGACCCTGTTGATTTCATCGATCAGCTGCTAAGGGAATTTCCTCACTTGGTGGACCAAGATAAGGTAGAACGGAGACGGCGTACTAAAGGGAGACGGGGAAGACGCCCCACCTTCCCCTCCGCACCCCAGATGAGCCACGTTTTCTACAACGACGTCGAACTCAAGGCGTTCTATGCCTTTGCGAACCTCATTCGCAGGGGCGAGAAGATCCCCACCACCTTTGGTGCCCCGCTGGGCTACGAGGCTTACTGCATTCAGCATCAGCACGACCCCGATCCCGAGAAGCGCCTGCCGCTTCCCCCCTGGGCCTCGGTCCACCGCTTCATGGTCAACGGACGCGAGACGCTCGCCCTCATCCCAGACCAGGTCCCGGCCGGCCCTGCAATGCCCGCTCCTGCGCCTGTCAACTCGGGCGCTGGCCCTTCTCCTGACCCCAGTGGAGAGCCCGCTAGCGAGAAGACGCACCGTAGGAAGCCACGTAACAAGAAGGCGAAGCGCCCCTCTTCGGCCTACCAAGCCCTCGTCGAGCGTTTCGCCCTCGACACCGAACGTCAGCGCGAGAGCGAGCGCGCTATCCGGGCTAGTAACCGAGCATCTGCGCCACATGCAGCTCGTACAGCTCCTTACCCGAAGCAGTTCTTTGGCAACAAGACCCTCGACAATAGGGGTCTTGGCGCCGTGCCTCACGCACCTGCGGGTGCTCGTCCCGCCGAGGTCCCTGCTCCCGTCGATGCACCCGGCCAGGGGGTTGCTCCAACTGTCGTTGCGTCCGCCCCAGTCGCTGGGTCTAGCAAGGCTCCCGTCCCCGCTGGCGATGTGGACGTGGTCATGGGTGAGATTGTTATCCTGATAATCTTACCTGTGCTGATCTTAATGGTCCGTGCGATCGTTGCTTCCCTCGAAGGGAATTCTTCCTCGGCTGCGCCGAAGGATGACATCACTCCCGGAGTTAGCGAGGGAGGACAGATTTCGGCCTCTGGTTCAGAGACCGGGAGGGCGAATGTAGCGTGAAGCTACGATTTGCGGCGGGAAACGGTCCGTTATCTTATGTCCGTATCGCACTCAGCACGAGAGGTTCGTTCCTCGTGCCTCGCTCAGACTTGTGTACATATTATTGTTGGTATATTCTTATTTGGACGTAGCTACAGTATATAAGGGTTCACTATGTACTAGGTAGCCAGTTTTCGCCTCTCTTCCAATAGAGCGTAGGTTGGCCAGTTCTTGCTCACCGTCCCACGTTCTCGCGACAACTCTCCGTGTGAAGGTCTTCAGATCCCACAGCCAGTGCACTGCTTTCGTTTCTCGACCATCGGCAGTCAACATTGGCAAGAGACCCTCTTTATTTCTTCTCTTCGCACACGGCGATTTGAAGCGGCTCTGGATTGGATGTCATAAGCCGTCTTGAGGTTCTAAGGTAAGTAACCACTGACAATAACTCGAAGGAACAGAAACTCATTTGTGAAGGTAGATGAGAACAATCGCCAACGAGCTCCCATTTGATGTTCTCTCCTACGTTTTCAAGCTGCTCCTACCACCGCATAACCAGCATAATAATGACAGCGGTCATCCTCAACGTTTGCAAGCCACGGCTCCCATGTCACTCTGTCGAGTCTGTGCTTCGTGGAGACATGCGGTGCTCGGAATGCCATCCTTGTGGTCGTGGCTGACGATTCCGCTGGCAGTCTGGAACCTCCATTGCTACCAGCCCTGGGCGCTGGACTCCCAAGAGATCTACATCCGTCGAGACATCACGGAGCTGCTAGACTGGTGCAGGCGCAACGCTGCCCATCACCCCGTTTACCTCCGCCTCGAACTCTATCAAGAACATACCGGCGAG
>MPNV01000771.1:0-12144 GCA_013376435.1 Cyclocybe cylindracea | reverse complement strand
AGTTATACTTATACCATGAAAACACATGGTGTTCTTGGCTCGTTCCTGAGACCTTACTTGGCCCACTGCTTTAGCCAATTAGCGCCATTGACACGATGACTCTTGTCGTGATTACAACGTAATGACCATGACCTCGCTGGCTGTTCTCTAGGCTGGTGGGAAGGCCAATTCCCCTTTGCATGGTTTGTAGTCTCGGGACTATGAAACACTACATCCACTTTTGTAGTGCTTGACCGTCCTTCATATCGCGATAACGCTCTCACTCTCCACTCTTGACTGACTGCACTAGCTTAGCGCGTTTAGAACTTCGCTTAGACAATTCCATAGACCGTGCTTGTGTTTGTGGACTCTTCTTGTTGTGTGAGGGTGGCTCAGTCTCCTGCGCTGGATATCGCGCTAAGCACCATTGATCATCATGCTCCCAAGCTAAGGTAACACTTATAACAATTACTGCCAGCCCGCGCTTTATCGCGACTAGGTGTTACCGCTTCATCCGAGTGCTCTGACTGGGCGAATAACCTTCTTATTTCTCTAAGTGGGTGGTTGACTAACCGATGGGGAGGCCGCCAAAATTGTAGGCTTATACAGAGCATGGCTCTTCACTGTGGATGCCATGATAATTATTACCATTCATATGCCAGACCCGCGCCAACCCACTTTTTAGGCCCCCACCGCACCCACAGTGCTCAGGCACTGTTTCCTGCATTGTTTGTGTGTGTTGATGGGTCCCGCCCACAGCTGCGAGCCCTGGCACACCCGGCAAAGCCATCCCCTGCGCCTCGGGAGGTGGACTGTAAAAATACAGTCTGGATCTATGAGGCTAGCCTGTAAAAATACAGTGTTTGATATAGAAATGTAGCAGACATGGCTGAGGTAGAAAGGGAGGCTGGTGGGTGGCATATAACAACACAGAGGATCTTGAGTTGGGGGGGTTGGTGCCGACCAGAGCCTGTGCTTTCAGAGCTCCGTCGACCAGTCGAGGGCTGAGGGTTTCACTGTATATCATCTGCAGAGACGATCAGACATCTTCAGCACTGATCTTCCATATGCCCTTTCCAAACACGAGTGCTCTAGGACCACCCGGAGGCACCCCGTGTTGCAGGCTGCAAATGCATGGGTTTTGGTCATTTAGTGCAAGGCCACTGGGCTATGCAAAATCATCTTGGGAGTCGGCTGGACTGCGCCCTTGCTTGTGAGACGTCCATCCTATCGCAAATCCACCCACCATGATGAGTCCTAGGAAGAAGGGGCCCCAAGCAGGAATGGAAAAAGAGTTTAGATTACATCATCCTCTATCTTTCCAATACACCACTACCCCCTGCATCACCCTCTGCCAGAGGGCCATCCAAACTTGATTTCTTTTATGCGGTGATCAACATGAGGACAAAGGTGGCAGGAAAGTGCCCATGCACAACCTCTACCCATTCTAATCACCTCCCAAGAACTGTTCTAGGTCGTATCAATGGGCTTTGCTGTTGGGTGTGGTGGTGAACACCACAACCTTTTTGAATTCATACTTCCATTTTTGGATTGTCAGCATCTCATGAGGACAAAAAATATCACCATTCAGGAGATCTTATGGTCAGTTTTCGTCTTGTTCCCATATTGGTCCTGATGATGTGTGGCAAGAATGCTTTGGATACTTTACAATTGACTCATGCTAATATTTTAAAACAGAAGAATGCATTTTCTAGGGATATTATATGAGGTAATAGGCATACCTGCCAGCAGTGAGAGGCATTCTAGCCGAAATATTGACCTACCGCTCCCCTATGGATGAGAACTTGGGTAGAATGTAAGAAGGATGTAGCTTGGTGTTCTTCTCTCTGCCGTACATACTTGCAATGCATTGTGAATTCTCCACAATGTATTCATGAAATCCCTCCTCTATTTCACTAAAAAGTGATCCAAGCAATGGTTGACAGTGAAAAATTTGCCATTGAAGGTGCCTGCCGCTGCACGACAGTTGACCTTCAAGCAAAACTTGTCATGTGTTTTCTGCTCAGGACTTGGCCTAGAATGAAAGGAGAGATGAAACCATTCTTCTAGCTTCAAGAAAGAAAGGTATCACTGACCTTCTGGTGGTGTTGGTGGAAGCAGAGGTTGAAATTTGAAATGTTGAAGTTCACATAGGGCGATTATTTTGTCGAGGTCAAGGACTGAAATATGTTAATTTGTCTGAGAGGAATCTTTGTAATACTGTTTGTGAACGGAGAAATTGTCTCTGATGTAATTAAAGTCTTATATTTTACTACAATTTATTCTGCTCCATCATATTTGTAACTGTAAAATTGTTCAGATATAATGAAAATCTGCATCAGTGATATGGGCATGCCATTGGGTGCAGGTGGGAGCTGTTTTAAGAATAATTCAATTTTGTCTCTTGGTAGCAGCGATATTCCATGAAGGTGTTTTTCAGTTGTGCAACCAAAATCGAGGAATCACTGATAGAATTCTATCATTGAGGGCATACAAGTGTTGAGGAATTGGTAAATGCAGGCCATTTGATATCCAGCAGTGTGTTGTATGTTGAGTGGTACATCTTCAGCATGAGAGGAAAAAGGACGACTTGGAAGGAGCCTTTGACTTGACAAACCACTGACAACCAGCAAAGTTGGAGATTTGGGCATTTTTTTGCGTTGAGGAATGGAGACATAGGCAACAAGCTTCCTGTGAGGTATGGAGGAAGATGGTGCATTGTTTGTCACTGGTGTTTTAGAGGTTGCAGATCCTGTTACACGACAGGCTGGTTTTTCAAAGGTGCAGACTTTTGATGGATGGGTCGGGTGATGCCTGACGGTGGTGGTGTCTGTCTCTTTCCTCTGTAATGCTGCCTCATTTGCAATCTTTTCCTTTTTCACCTCCTTCCTCCTTTTGTTCTCATATGCATTTTTCCTTTGTCTATGTGCCAGGTAGGATATCGTCGTCTCATGGCGACTGGCGCCATCAACATCTTTGTATGAGAACAGATCTGGAAAATTTTGAATTAACTATGTTGGTGTGAGCATAACCCTGTCATGAAGAAACTGTCTGCCCTTACCTCTTTTTCAATTGATTTAGTTGCCCTCTTCTGTGTGTGCCAGCATTCATCTCGCCTCCAGTGCTTTCGAGCTATCATTGTGATTTTTAGCTGTTGAGGAGTAGGACTTTGTGTCAGCCAGGATTTTTGATATCAAAGTGTTGCGTGACTTACTCTCAACAATTCATAGCTGTCAGAATTATTGCTGAGCTTTAGTGCATTTTCCAGTTTCTTCTTTGGAGTGATTCTTTTGTGGACTTCAGGAGGTGGTGATTCACAGTTCATCTGCAGGTATTTCTTAGAGTGGCTTTCTATGGAGCCAGTACTGGTCAATTTTGCAGGCGATCAAAGAAGAGTAATAGTTTTGACATGAGTGAGGGTTCAAGAGGCATAAAAGTTCAGTGACAGGTCGCAAGCTTCAAAGTTCAGCTTTGTTGGACGACTTGTTCAGACATTTAATTTGAGGTGTTAGGGGCTGAACACACTTTTGTTGTGTCATGTGGGCAAGCTGCTTTGTTTGTTGATTTGATGTGATCCCATTACCATTCACCATCAAGAGGGCCAGTAGAATTGGACCTCTCATATGTATCTTAATTGAAGCAGTGAGGCTTGAGGTAAGAGGTTCATATACAAATATAGATCTTAGTACTGATTGCTGGCAGTGCAGCGACTTGACAATGAGCTGTAGTCTTGCCAGCAGCGACATGGTGGGGGTCAGTTTGAATGCCTGTCATGGTGAGCAGACTAACATTTCTGTAGGAGCTTCTGTCGTGCTAGTGATTTCCTCGAGTGATACCAGGAAATGATCTCCTACTTCTCTCGGCTGTATCAGGCTAATCCAGTTGTGAAGCCCCTGAATATTGCATCAGGCCCTGACCTTGTCCAAATCAACGTGTCTCTGCCATCTACCTCAAGTCCTGTATTCTCCTCTGCTGGAGTCCTGTATTCTCCTCTGCTGGAGGCACATCCTGCATGTGTGGCAACAACATTTTGTCACTTCCCAGGACGATGTCCCTAGGACCAAGCTTAAGGTGCTCATCCCATTCTGGATCATCTTGCCACCGCCTTTCTGTTCTTACTTCTCTGAGTATCAGCCGGGTTTATCATCGATATAAGATATAAATACACATGCTTCTATCAACATGTCCACATAGCTGAGTTTGTAGATGTCCCACGGTTGACAATGTGGATACCTGATCTGCATTCTTGTTATTCGTGTCATCCTGAACCATGGTTTTGAAGTAAATCGTTGATTTCATGGTTTTGAAGGCAAGAACCTTGAAAACCAGAAGTACGTGGGCATGATCAGGAATGCGCAATCTATTCTGCCAATTGTTGGCACATTCACAGGAAATTGAATTAGAAGCTGTGCGCGGTGCTGCTTCAAATTGAAGCAATATGTACTGTAACCCTTCAAAGGATTGGAAGGCGACATTATTCATGCGATTTGGTCTTCTCTGCAGCAATGAGGTCAACGTTTCTGTCCACACCTAGAGTTATCTCGACCTCCCCATGATCCTGTTCTGCCAATACCTGTTGTGCACCATGCAGGTGCACTTTTTGCTTTGAGAGTCCCTTGGCTACTCTCTGCCACTCGGTGACAATGTTCCTGTCATCGAGGCGGATGATTCCATGATGATGCACCTGAAGTTTGGGCCTTTTTTTGTGGGCACATTGCCTATGCAAAGAACCTCCATGAGAAACAGAAGCTTTCAGAATAGCTGCCCAGGACGCACTCACAGATGATCCCTCAGAAGAAGATGGGCCAAAAATGCGCCAGGATGATGCCTACAGAGCTGGAGAAGCGAGGGGTGTAAAGTGACACCCTGGACAAGGATACATTTCCTTAGAGAACCTAATAACACAAATGAGAGTCAATTATCAATTGTATCTGATAGAGTCATGGATGAGTCAGAGGAAACTGCACTTCCCTCAGATGCGATAGAAGTCCTGGCTCGGACGATGTGAGAACTTGTCACTTCATCGAAGGTGAGCTTGCCTGATATGCAGGGGTGGCACACTGGATGTAAGGACTCATGGTCAAAGAAGGGTGCACTGGAAAGGATGATGGGATGGAGGAGGGATGACTATTTTTGACCATCCCTATTTAAGGAATGTGCTATACAAATGGGGGTGGATGGTGCCATCTAAGATGGTGGGATGGTCGATCGATCACTAATGGGATGTGGCTGTGCCCGTTCTCCCGATGACTCAGTTGTGACCAGACAGGCAGCCCTGACCATGGGAGAAAATGTGTCTCCCACCATCTTGACCTCTGCCATCATGGAATGATCAACATCTACTTATCAGAAGCTTTATTGTTATCTTGAGACAGTTACTACTGAGCAAGAGAATGACACTACAATGTAGGTGCACTGCATGCAAGAAGGATACCAGTGTCACTGGCCACTGCACAAGAACAAATATTACTAGGAAACAAACCCCTAGGGGTACATGCCAAGAGTCAACAGTGACAATGACATCCTAATTTCAAAGTGATATGTAGGAATCTCTATACACAAGTGGAAGAACCAAACGGATCAGAATACATAAAAAAGACAAAAGTTATTAGGAAAATGGCCTACTCTGTATTGAGATCTCTGGATTGCACCGCTGTAACCACCCCAAGATGGGAATATGGTTAGCTTAGTCATCCAAATCAGTGATTGTAATGCACCTGTGACCTATCAGGTGCTGATGAACCATATTTTTCCCCCTATCTTGGGAGATTTATGGATATTTATCTTGATGACATCGTAGTATACTCTGACACCCTTCCAGACCACATTCAGCACATCAAAACAGTCATTGATGTCCTGAAACGAGAGAAGCTTTATCTAAGCAAGAAAAAATTACATTTTCTTCAGCCCAAACTAAAGATTCTCGGCAGAATCATAACCAATAAGGGAATTCGAATGGATCCTGATAAGGTTAATTCCGTGGTCACATGGAAGACACCCACAAATCGAGACCTACTTCGCAGATTCCTAGGCTCTATTGGGTATCTTGATGATATCCCTAGTGTTCAGATCCCCATGGCAGTCCTACATGGACTCACAGGTGACATGGTGTCATTCCGATGGGGATACACAGAACAACGAGCTTTCAAAGATGTCAAGCACTTAGTCCAAGCTGCCTGAGACCATCATCACGTTCCACTCAAGTATGATGCAAGTGCTCCACCTATATGGATGGTAACGGATGGCTGTGCAACAGGCATTGCAGGGTTAATTAGCCAAGGAGATGACTGGAAAAAATGCAAAAATAGCAGCATTTTACTCCACAAAGTTGAGTTCTGCACAACAAAATTACCCTGTGCATGAAATTGAAATGTTGGCTGGAATTGAAACCATGTTAAGGCACCAGGATATATTACAAGGTGCTAAATTTACTTGGATAACAGACCACAAGGGTCTCATCCATCTTCTACGCCAGAAAAACCTTTCTTGAAGGCAAGCACGATGGTGCGAGAAAATCAGTGAATTTAATTTTGAAATAATTTATGTCCCTGGCACTGAAAATGTGGTAGTGGACGCACTCTCTCAGATGTATTCTAATGATGCTGCAGGCACCGTCCATGCTCAGAGTGAATATACTTATTATGATGTCATAAATGAAGACATCGAGGTTGACACTGCCCTCACTATGCCTGTTCTTACAGGTATTCAGGCAAGTGTGGCTGTAATTCATAAGCCTCATGCTAAACCTACTCCTGCTGAAACAGGGAGACCTGAAACATCAGGAGAATTTGCCAAACAAATGAAAGATCGTTTCGTTCTCAAAGGCCCTCATGAATGAAAGGAGGGTGGGGAACAGGGGCTAACACCTAAAACGGACACAGGAACCAAATTGTTGGCTGAAACCCCAAAAGGGGAAGCTACCCAGGCCATTTCACCACACAATCCTGATTGAGAAATAGGTGCCGACACTGCACAAGAAGTTAACGAGATCCAATTTGAAAGATTGGCTCACAATGTCACGACTTCCCTCTTGGACCTTTCCATCAGAGTTCCACATTTGGGTAGTAGGAGTATTTATACAGTAGCACACCTCAGTTTGTACCTCTATCCTTGTTATCTTGTATTGCATACATTGATCCCTTCATCTCGATTCCCTCCTTCGGGTCCTCCCTTACAGCATAACAAGGATAACCTTGCCGATTTCCCCAAAACCCTGCGCTTCTCGCACCCTTCTCCCACCAACCTCAGCTTCGAACTGCATATACTCAAGTTTTCTCCTGCCCCCCACCCCCAGTTTCTTCTCTTTGCTTCTTTCATGTCCTTTCAACCCTCTCCTCTATAGATTCACACAAGATTCCTGCATATACTTCCCTTCTCATTGTCCTTTGATGCATATACTCGCCCCCATCACACTTTCCAACACCCCCCCAACTTTGCCTGCCATAGGTCATCTTCTCCCTGCCAAATATGCCCTCTACTTGCACCGCTGTGCCAATCGAAAGCCTGTCCCCAATTCCCTCATTTTCAAGGAACCCATGCTACAGGCTAACCCCGACAATTACCCCCAACCCAAAGTTACTCCCTTCCCCATTTATAGCCCTGTTCTTTGTTCAAACATTTGCTCCTGCCCTGGTCGCCCCACTTACATCCAGTTAGACCACGAAAACNCCTCGACGATGCTATTTATTTTGCACGTTATCATTTCCTTTAAATTTTACTGATTCCTTTTTTGATTAGACTCTACTCTGCTTTGCACGTATTGGACTCTGGACTTCTTTCCTCAGTCCAGTTCTTGTTGCTTCTAGTGTTTGCTTCATATTCCCCTTTGCTGTTTAACTCTTGTGCTAGACTTTGGCATGTTTATTTACTCTAGGTTCTCACTCAAACACCATGACCCCATGCACTTGCACTCAGTCGTCCTCCAGCATTCCCAGGTGCTCCTCTCACCTGGCAGCCATCATCTCTGCTGGCTCTGTTGCTGACATTGCTCCTATACTGGCCAACTTCTCCACCGCTCCTTTACTCGCTGCCCTCCCTGCAACCAATGCCATGGCCAGTGTCATTGCAGTTCCTGTCACGGCGCCGCTCGCTCTGCAAGGTACACACATCGATGACGTTGCCTCTTGCCACACACGCTGATGGCCCACTCTTCGCTTGTCGCCCTGCCTCTGGACACTCCTCGAGCTACTCAGCCAGCTCTCAGCCACCCAATCATCATACCACAACAACTTCGAACTCCCGCCATCCCTTGCCAAGTCGATTGAGGCCAACCATGCTGTCCTGTCACGCGTCGCCGCAACAGGACCGCATCTCCTCGAGACATAACACCAGCAACCTGGGCTGCTGGCCATGGCAAATCCGAGAAACTTCACCTCTTCATCAATGACTGCCATGTGGCGCATTTGGCTTGGATGATGCTGCTTGCTGGGAGCGACTGTAGCAAGGTTATGTTTGCCCTTGGCCACAAGTGAGCAGGCCTTGGCAGATTCAAACAAGCTTTTGACTTGGCGATGAAGGGAGTAGGCCATGGCAAGGTTGCGCTTGCAGAGACGGATGAGGTGGCAAAGGTCTATAAAAGGGATGAGGTGGCAAAGGTCTATAAAAGTGAGAAGTAGCCAAAGAAGTGGAAAAAGGGGGACTCACTGGAAACAGAGAGGCAGTGGTGAAGCACAGAGGCTTCATTCTCATGCATACAGCTGACAGTCCCCAAGGTGAAGGTGCAATGGCCTGACTTTGAGATGCGCAAGGAGGGCAGGGCTTATTGGACCCCCAGGAACTGACAGTCCTTGGCTTTCCCTCGCTGAATGCAGTTCCTGCAAGGCTGCAGAATCTGTACATTAAAAGACATAAGGGAAAAAAGTGATACAACAAGAAGTCGACTCACCACGACATGGTCAGGATGCTCAGAAATTGAATCGAGGAGCTCCTGTCCATCCAGCAGAGTCGGCGTGGTGGAGATATTGTCATTGGTGGAAAAACCTCCTGGTGGGATGGTCCACAATGATGAAGTGGCTGCCTTTCCTGCACCCAGCTGCCCCAGGATTATGAGGAGGAGCAACCGGTGGCTTTGCACTGGGCTTCATATCTGGAGGACTCAAGGGGGCTTTGGCCTGTGCTGGTTTTCTCATGGAGCAATGTGTTTCGATTTGGGAAAGGGGCGGAATAAAGTCGGTGTCAGAAGTAGGCGTCAGCACATGCAGTGGAGGAGTGGGCTGCGAGCGAGGGGTTGGAGGTGGAAGGCATGGTACTATGACCTCGGTGCAGTGCTTGACATGAATGGTTGAAGAGGGAAGTGCGATTGGAGGTGTGAGTCAGCGATGTTTGGTTTCCTCGAGTGGGGCATCTTGGCCTAATGAAATGGGGACATGATGGGGTGCAGATGGCAAGCGACAAAGGAATACGGGAGGTGGTGACCAAGGCTGGCCAGTGTGTGTGCTTGTTGCGACTGGGAGCTCTCTTCCTTCACTGTTGTTCCTGTGACAGTGCATCAGGCAGTGAAGCAAGTCAAAAAGTGACAAGGTACTTCACATACCTGTGTGAGGAGAGCGAACAGATGGGTGAGGCAGAATGGCCCACAGCATCGACTCAGCAACAGGGTAGTAGTCGTGCTGTCCAAACTGTCAGACCCCAAGGCAGATGAATGGCGATGCGAACGTACTGGGGGTATCTCATCGAACAACCTGCAGGTACGAGGTGCACCCATTTGCCATACAAAGTGTGATCAGGCTGCACAAGTTCAAAAAGAGGGATGAGACAATGACAGAGGTTCATCTGGTGATTACAGTCAATATCAACCTCACAACATTACCAAACAATCAGGGATTAAAAAATCAGAAGGGGGGGGTAATCAAGGTGAAGAAGCTCAAAGAACTTTCTGTAGAGTCATGGGCATCTGTCGCACATGACTTGCTGCTGCTAGAGAATGGGGAAGGCAATGCTCTCTCCCAGTGTCTCCTGGAATTCAAAAATTGAATTATCTCAGCAAAGGGCAAGATAGTGAACCCCAAGCACCTCGCAGCTGAATACTACACTGTTGAGCAAGGCCCATTGGCAGGCTTGACCAGGACATGTCAAGTATTTGCTATCCATGATCTGTATAAGGTTTTTTTTTACCATCTTCCTTGTGCATTAATTAGTACTGAATGGCATGGATAGGTATTCTCAGAGATCTCGGGTATCCTCTTTGAACTTATGGAGCACGAACTGATTGGCAACTTTGGGTGCGCCTACCTGACTGACCCTGCCCTCGAGGAGGAGGACCTCCGGGTTCAACTCTCCTCTCTTTTTGTGGCCAAAGCAGCATCAATTGAAAACAATGCTGAGACCACCTTGCACGCGCTCGAACAGGTCTTGCCTCACTCAACAGTCCCTGGTGCCCCCAATCCTTTTGCTTTGACTTTGTGGACTGGCCCTTCACAGCTTCAGGAATCTCAGGACATCAATGCCGCACCGCATGAGGAGGACAAGGGTGAGCAAAGCCCTGAGGAGGGCTCATGATTCTTTGTTTTCCCTCCTCACTGCTTTTCTGTTCCCCTCCTGTTTGGACTCGTATTGTCACTTCCCGCCGCATTTTGACTTCACTTTACTCTTTTTGGGACTATCTTGGGACTTGGACACTTTTTTGGACTTAAAATCTAGCCTCTGAGAATAGAAGCCTCATCCTCTTGTGTATTTCTAGTGTGCCCTAGCTTAAATTCTTGTAATGTCTTGTAACCCTTTTCAATGGATCCCTTTTTCTCTTTCCACTATAGGTGTGACTTCAAATAATTTTGAAGGCACCACCCCACCTCAGGTGCACGACTTAGGGAAACCATGCAAGTATTTCAACTTGCTTCACTTTTGAATTGAGACTAGTATTTGAGCTAGTCTCGACTCGACATCACTTTTAAAATTGTATCACTCTTTGACTTTGGCTTTTCAGACCATCCATTCTGAACTGACTCTCTGTTAGACATGTGACCACCAAATTTACTGGGTGGTTGTGCAAGGGTGATTCCTTTGGCACAGCCACTTCTCAATTTGGACTGTCCCCCTGGGTGCTTCTGTCACTCAAGTGGACTGTGAAATTTGACACCAGTGATGCACTATAGTCATTATCGTGCTTTCATAGTCACTGCAACTTTGTAGTCACAAAATTTTAGGTACTTCATTGTAATACTGGATGGCTAGGCCTCTCTCCCCCCACTTGAAATAATAGCTGTCCCCAGCTATAATTCCTGAGTTAAGGAGTCCAGGCCTCAGCCTCCAACATTTTCAATAGAATGGTGATGATCAGCTTAGAATAAAATGCAAATGCACGATCATAGAAATGGAGTGGTAGGCTTTTTAAAAGCCACACTGCATGCTATCCCTACTCATTTCTCATGGCTATCCCTCCTGTCGAACTGCCACACCCTGACACATTCTACAAGGCCCTGGACGCTCTTGAGGTAAGCCCATTTCCACTAGTATGCCCAATTAGCATGTCACTTAAAATCATGTCTCTTATCAAGCCAGCTGCTGTCTGCGCTGTTCACTCTTTCAGGCTTTGGTATATGGAGCTACAACTCTATGTCCAAGTCCTGGGAGCTGGTCCTGCAACCTATGCTCACTATTTGAGCAACCCCAAGTCCATGGTAAGGTGCTATCCTTCCCACTTACTCGTGTGTCTCTAATGTGCGCACTTGTGTTGCTTAGCTTTGTATCCTGGACCTAGTCATATCGCATGGATCACTGTTGGATGACATGTGGACATTTATGGCAATGCTCTGGCTGCTGTTCTTTGATCCTGAGGTCATGCCTGACGCTCCTGACACAGGTGCATTAGTGCCCTTGACCCATATTGAACGGACCACCAGATGTCCATTTTGCATCGTTTAATATGGGTCCACCGGATCCGCCGGACGACTGCATATTCACTTGTCTAAGATGGGTCCAGCGGACAACCCCAAATTACTCGTCTAAGATGGGTCCAGTGGACAGCCCAAAATCAAAGGGCCATACCCCAGTGCCCCGGTTTCCGCTGAATAGACTAGCCAAATGCTGCCCCGGTAGTTCTACACCCTGCGGGGTTAAAATAATATTTATTCTGCCCCAGTTTTTATGTCCAAAAATTTTTTAAACAATTTGCCCCGAGAGAGCTTGACCCAATGACAATATTAGACAAAAGGAGACATCCCCAATGGG
>MPNV01003503.1:0-15039 GCA_013376435.1 Cyclocybe cylindracea | reverse complement strand
TCATATATTTGTCACTGCTCCTCCTACCAAATGATAATCAGATAAGCACCTACCAAAAAATCCGCGTGAATAAAAGGAGGTCCAAGTACACGACCTCTAAAATGTAGCTCTCCTCCTCCAACCAACACAACACATAGTCAACAACACAGCGGTAAACCCCTGGCTGTCCACTCACTTATGATCGCCACTTCTGCACCCCAGGCACCTCTCTGCTCAGATTCAGAAGACTATGCCCTCCAGTCGACGCTGCCACCATACGTGCGTTCCCCTCCATCTCTCTCCTCTGTTTCCTGATTGCACCACAAGTCCTCCTCCCAGGCTCCAGCCGATCAGTAGACCACGCCGCACTCGCAGCTCCGGTTACGTCACATCCACACACAACCATCACCGCCCCCACCACAAACAAACGTCCCGCTCTGACCAGGATCAACGATGCGGTCATCAGACGCAGACTGGACGCCCTCACTCTCCCATCAGCGCACCACACATGAGCCTCCGAATCTAACCATATCCTATGCCACCCTTGCTAATATTCCAAATCAGCCACCATCGACATGAGGGCGCATGCCAGCTCAATATCATAGATGAGCCTCTCGCACTCCAGGTCAAGTCTCGCCAGACGAACACACCTACACACGTTCCAATACCGCATAGCAAGAACACACTCAACTCCCCGGAATCGCTCACCATCCAACCACCCAGTTGCAAGAAATACCGCTCCTGCTGCCAGTACGTCAGCCGTCTCAGCCTGTTCCAGACTCTGTCTTGCCATTCCATACGACACATACCTACCTGTTTGCTTCCCCTCACGACAGCTATTTCCCCCATCCAGGATCCAACATACTGCTCTATGGCACCTCTCAACCATTAAGGTCTGCACGGTTACCCCATCCACACCCTATATCCACTCAACCCTCAGACCCAGAGCACAAATCATGCAATTAACACGAACTCGGCCAACTACTCTCGGACTTACTCGCCAGCATGCTCCGCATCACACCTCATCTCAAGACCTCAAACAGCGTTACAACCCGGCCATCCCCACTGTCGGCCAGGGAGTGGCTCATCTACCTGCCCACAATCAGACCCAATCCAAACTCAGAAGCGGCGTCGGCACAGCCATCGTCAGCATCTGTTCCCGACCCCAACCCGCCAGGTTTGCAGAATCCCAGGGCGATGCGATGCCACAAGACCTCTTCTCCAGCCGCTACAGGAGGCCATTGAGCTCCGGTATGCGTTCACCTTGGAGTTCGATATAAGCATTTATTCATTGGCTCCTCTTAGCAACAGCAAACTCGGAAACCACCAAAATTATGGTGGTGATAAGAGCGGAGCGTACGACCTCCGTTTCCCTCACGGATGCTTCAGCTCACTGCCGCCCCACTCTGGCCCAGGTCATTGCCCTGCTCCACCGCATTGGTTCCCCAGCAGCTCAACGACTTCTCAAAGTCATCTCGGCCCGTGGCGAACGCATGTACGTGGCCACAGCGCACGATCCCGTCTCCCTCCAATGGTTGCACTCCCAAGGCACCAACCATGGTTACTGGGAATTTGGGACACTCGCTGATTTGCAGGGCCCCATTGGCTCTCAACGCCTGCCCTGTCTTCGCCATTCATCGCTACGATCTCAGTATCTTGCTGGCGCCGACCCCGATTCAATGCACACTTACATCATGTATATTTACGAAACCCCCCTGGGCACCGACACAGGCCCCCCACCGTTCTTCTTGCTCCCAGCAGTAAGCAGTTTCACTATTCATCATTCCTCCCCAGTGGGTCTGATGCTGGTACCAGATGTCGCACAACATCCGACTGGAGCTAGACCTCTACCTCGCAAATCAGTTTGGCCATCTGTGAGAGCGCTTCAGGGATGTCGCATCATTTCCCGCTGAGACATTCTCCAAGGCCCACAAGCTCATCCAGAATTGGTACGGCCACCACATCGCCGTCACTATTTTCAAGGCTACGTCGCTTCCCAACCACGCGAATGCCACTGTCACAATCCCCGGTGGATCAGGTGCCACTCTGTCCCGCTTGAACATTTTGGGTTGGCTTGAGTTCACCCAGGCACAATTCAATGAGATGGCGACAATCAAGAACAAGGTCGTTGCAGTGGTCCCTTATCTAGAGGCCCTTGTCCACCGATCTGACGACGACGCACATACCTGGAAGGTCATCCAAGCTCTTCAGAACCCTGAAGGAAGTGTTATGTCGGGTCCTGTTGACCGCCTGAATGTCAGCAACCCTGCTCTGGATGCCGGTACGCGTCTCTTACTTTCAACTTCCCTTTCAGCATTCAAGAAGGATGTTGGTAGAGTACACGCGCAGTTCAATCGTGGCTAGTTTTTGTGTTCCCTCATCTCTATAAATGTGTTTTATATGTTCATCAATCAAAATATCTTGTCCCTCACCTCTCGCTGAATTCATGACATGTGATTGTTTAGTTGACTCATTTTTTGGGGGGATCTTGTTTCTTGACGTCTACCTCTTCCTTCCATGGATCCTCCTCTAGCAGTCCACAACCTCCGATTGAGATACCAGGAGCTTAGTCGGGCAGTGACTCGAGCTTTACACACGCAGATAGGTGACGCAACCCAGCTAGGCAACCAGAGACGAGAGGCCCTGAGGTTTCTGGAGGCAGCAGAGATTGTACGTCACCTACCCTTCTCGACGACGGGCAAGCCCTGTTAACAAGTTCTCTGCTAGCACCGCCCGAACTTTCCCCCAGAGGAATGGACCGCTTTGACGAGGTCGATAGATACCATGACCAGGCTTCTCGATGAAGCCTGTCTTCAGTCAGCCGATCCACCCGATAGTGGACCCATCCTGGTCAGCGAACGTGTCAAAACGGGTCGAAGAGGACGTCCGAAGGTGGTGGTTAATGAGAACGTTCTGGCTTCAGCATTGGAGTTTCGGCCCAGTCCAAGCGGTCTCGCCTCCGTCTTCGGTTGCTCCGCTCGCACCGTCCGTCGTCGACTCCTTGAGCATGGCCTTGGCGTCCCAGGACAACCGGTTTTCCAGAGGCAAGAGCAGCCTGATGGAACTGTGACCATCAACCGAACCCAACTGCTCCCTCAGGCGCCCACCCTTTCCGACAACGATCTAGATCGCATCCTGCAGGATGTTTTGCTACGCTTTCCAAACTTTGGGCGAAGAATGATTGATGGGTGCCTGCGCGCCGCTGGAATGAACATCACGCGGGAACGGATTTGCGCTTCATACCTTCGAGTACATGGGGCACCAACAATCTTTGGTGACCGAACGATCCATCGCCGAGTTTATAAGGTGGCCGGTGCGAATTCTCTCTGGCATCACGACGGCCAGCATGGTGGGTTAATGCTTTTCGAACAAGTACCCGCACTAAATGCTTTGTCCGCCCCAGGGTTAATCAAGTACAAACTAGTCATTCATTGCTTTGTGGATGGACATACTCGCCTTGTGACTGGCATGCAAGTCAGCACGAACAATCGCGCTCAAACCGTGTTGGATCTGTTTCTTGAGGCAACCACGCGGCACGGCGTTCCAAGCCGCGTCAGAGGTGATCATGGAACAGAGAATGTGCGTGTAGCTGCTTGGATGGAGGAGAATCGGGGCCCTCGTCGGGGTTCATACATCTATGGCCGGTTAGTACTGCTGTATAATCCTCTAGGCCTGCACTCACGGTTGAATAGGAGCATTCACAACACCCGCATTGAACGGCTGTGGTATGATGTTACCCGTGGGTTCAGCCAGAAGTGGAAAAATTTCTTCATCGACCTCGAGCTCCACTATCGCCTCAATCCTATGGACCCTGCCCACATCTGGCTCCTCCATCATCTCTTCCTGCCCGCCATTCGGCGTGACGCCCAGGCCTGGGTTGCCACATGGAACAGCCACTCCATGCAACTTCATGGACAGCGCAGTCGAAGTCCTAGGGATATGTTCTTCTTTAGCATGGTGCAGGACGGACCGCGGGGCATTCGATACCTCGTGCCTGAGCCTGAGGAAGAGGACGTACCTGAAGAAGAGCTTGCACAATACGGTGTCGACTGGCAAGAGGCGGAGGACCCCAACATCATGCACCATCTTCTCCAGCACAACCCACAAGAGCTCGAAGACGAAGCACCGTTCGTGAACGGGGCACCAGAACGCATGAACCATGTTCCTTGCGAGGGCCCTCCATGCCCTTTGCCAGTGGAATACGTTCATTTTCTTGACACTCACCTTCCCCTACGAGCCAATCTGGAGTCAGAGGACATGTCAGTACGGCGGCTAGTGTGGCAAGAAGCTTTATGTATCTATGCTCATCTTCGTAATCTCCTACGGCAGGCTGGTATAGAAATGTAGACAGACAGCATATACAGAGTGCAGATGAGTAAAAGTAAACGTCAGTAAAATGGGCTTCATTTAGAAGACAGAAGTACGTAGTTGTATCTTTGTATGTCACTGGATATTACGAAGTTCGACAAGATCCAAACGGTCACGTTTGCATAGAGCATGTTCTATGAAAATCGTCCCAAAGTTCATCTGTTTTCTCCTGCTCGCAGGGATTCGCCTCTGGAGCTCATTGAACACCCGTGTAAGGCTCTCGACGATCTCGGTGCTGCTGTCACACTTGTGTCCTAGTGCCTTGAGCCCCTTGAACGCACCCGCCTTAATCTCATTAACCAAGAAGGCCATCTCCTGGAGCGTCGGAACTGTCGCCTTGCCTTCTGTTGCATAGTCGGCCATGAGCAAATATGCTGTCAGAGGCCCGAATGCTGGGAAATCAGGCCGGCGCAGAATCTGGTAAAGTTCGACACAGTTAACAGGATTGGAAGCATACAGCCATGACGTGAGTGCCGGGTCACCACTGGCTTTCCAGTACTGCGCCACATTGTCGACGGACCGGTGACGGCATGAGCGACCATATGCTGAGGGATCACAAAAGTACTTCTTGTCGTGCTGGTTACTGAGTGCATTGGAGGTGAGTTCCCAGTCCTGCAAATTCTCGAACACGGTGGTGTGGTGGTCCTTGAGAAATTGAGTGTGGTGCGTCACCCCTCGATGGATGAGCGCACTGAAGAAGCCTTGACGGGTGGCCAAATTTGCGGACGAGAACGGCCCATCGCTTTGGAGGATCTTGCGTCTGGACGTAGCGTGGTCACGGAAGGGCAACTTCTTGTCCATTTGAGAATGCACTTTCTGTCGATAACGTACCGTCCAATATGCCTTTGGGTCCGATTGTGCAGTTATATCTGGGGGCATCACAGGGCGAGTGTCTGGATCGTCAAGAAAAACATACAACAGCTCGATCTGTCGTACGAACTTGTCAAAGGCCTCGACGTCTGGGTTCGAGTCGCCCTCTCTGAGCTGTGCCGACCCATGAACAGAGTTTGCGACTAGGTCTGGAACCTCTGCTACCGTTGCAGTGGCAGCAGTTGGAGGTATTGTTGATGGTGTGTAGTCGCGGTATGATGATGCCAGGGCACGAAGGTTGGCGTCTTGAGATACGGCAGCATACACGCCGGTGTAGAGGCGCTGCAGCAGCTGGTGCTCCGAACTCGACGGATTACTCAGTGGATGGAGGGACAGGCGGGCCGTCACCCAACTGGTGATGTCGCTGCGAGTCACTTGCTGGCGTCTGCTGCGTTGAAGGACCCGGGTGTTGATGTTGTTGGCCGCTTTCCAGACAGGCTCGAGAATGAGGGCCTCAAGCCCGATGTGTTCGACTAGCTCCCGAACGAGCCACGCCTGAGGTTCAAGCTGGTCCATGCTGGGAAACCCGAGCCAGAAGGTCAGCGCAGACTTCATGACTGACGCAATCAGCGTGTCGTCCACTATGTCGTATCGGTTCCTCGTAGGCGCCACTGTGTACGCTGCCTCACCCGCTGTAAATCCAGGAAGAAATTCTGCCGCGTCGAGGACTTGGTTTGACCGCCCCATCTGCAAAATCACTTCCACCCTTCTTGCGAGCAGTTGCAGGTTGAGGACAGCCTCATGAGGGGTTGTGAGGGAGGGATCTCCAAGTGCCTTCCGGATGAGGTCCTCGAGCCACTCCCACATTACCATGTTGACTACGAGCATGTGCTGGCGGCGAACATGAGTATCCCTGGTAAGCACTTCCAGATCATTGGCGTGCGTATGATATATGGGCCAAAGCGAGCGGAGATTCCCTTTTAGCCCATCCTGGATTGCCACTAGGAAACCGCTCCAGTCCATATCAGTGCGAACTGTTCCCAACGCGCGGACCGGGATACTGCTCGAGGCAATTGTGCATCGGAGGAATTCTCCCGTGATCTCAGCGAGAAAATCTGTCACGGTTGTCGGTCAGTCTGCTGCGGTTGNGCCTGAGGTTCAAGCTGGTCCATGCTGGGAAACCCGAGCCAGAAGGTCAGCGCAGACTTCATGACTGACGCAATCAGCGTGTCGTCCACTATGTCGTATCGGTTCCTCGTAGGCGCCACTGTGTACGCTGCCTCACCCGCTGTAAATCCAGGAAGAAATTCTGCCGCGTCGAGGACTTGGTTTGACCGCCCCATCTGCAAAATCACTTCCACCCTTCTTGCGAGCAGTTGCAGGTTGAGGACAGCCTCATGAGGGGTTGTGAGGGAGGGATCTCCAAGTGCCTTCCGGATGAGGTCCTCGAGCCACTCCCACATTACCATGTTGACTACGAGCATGTGCTGGCGGCGAACATGAGTATCCCTGGTAAGCACTTCCAGATCGTTGGCGTGCGTATGATATATGGGCCAAAGCGAGCGGAGATTCCCTTTTAGCCCATCCTGGATTGCCACTAGGAAACCGCTCCAGTCCATATCAGTGCGAACTGTTCCCAACGCGCGGACCGGGATACTGCTCGAGGCAATTGTGCATCGGAGGAATTCTCCCGTGATCTCAGCGAGAAAATCTGTCACGGTTGTCGGTCAGTCTGCTGCGGTTGTCCGTGCCAATGGCAATGATCTACCTTCTTTTGCGCTGGCGGGATCAGGCCTGTCGTTGTCCTTGCGCGGCCTTTTCCGTGGACCACTGCCCCCTGGTTGTGTGCATGGCTTTCGTTTCTGACCTTGCTCGTTGTTCCGCAACGATTGGACGGCACCTTACATTTAACAGCATAAGCGAACAAATACACGGTAATAAGATCGTCAATTGCCCTCTATTTACCTTTGCGTGCCATCAACGAGCGAACTCCGAGAATGTTGTCATGCCCGTCCAAGTCATCTGCAACCACGCATACAGGAATGTATTTGGCATAGTCGGCAACATGCCTGGCCCATTGATTTTTGACTTGGAGGATGGTGGGGTTGTTGTACGGCGAGTGGCTCATGCTGTCAGAGTTATGGAGTAGGGCGAGCTTACGAGGGGCCAGTTCAGCAGCACTACTGACCCCAAGAGTCTTGAATAATGCCTCGTAATCTTTGCCAATGGTCGTGTCAGCACCTGTCCAGCCGGGGCCAAGTGGCCAGGGGTCCGCCTGGGTGCGCGTCGTGCCAACGATCATGGAGAAGGACGAGAGGAACCGGTCTTTGTCGATGCGGAGGAGACACTCCGGTGGGAATTGCTGGGCGAGATAGGTTGCAATCTCTGTTACCCCTCGGGCGAAGTGGTTGAGATGTGTCAGCGGCTCAAAAATGCTGCCACCGTCCGCCGTATAGGTTGCTTGTTGGCACTGACCCTTCTGAGACAGGCGGTGAGAACTGATATGTGAATGCTCAGTCCAAATGTCCGTCGCTAAATGCCAACAGAACTACACACATAGGGTTACGCATCTCGATCCCGATTTGAATCAATTTGTTCTTGGGAAAGGCTGCGAAGGCCACAGCGTCACTGCCCTCGAGAACGAGGTGTGGCGGGTAGGCGATGAGCGTCAGCCTATAGAAAATGTTCTCAGGGTCCTCTCGTACTCCTTCGCGATAGGTTGGCTGGCTACCGCCGTGCACATGCAACCCGGAGAAGAAGAGAGTACAGAATTCTTCCATCCGCCACGCAATGCCACAGTCCAGGAAGTAGAAAAACTCCTCCTCAATGTCGGGGTGTTGTCGGCTAAGAACAGTCATCGCGGTCAGCACGCTGACAGAGTCATTGCCATCGATATGAGCGCCTCCAAATTTGCCCAACGAGGACTGCAGTTTGCCTCCTGCAGGAATGAGTCAAAAAGGTAGTTCGCTGCCGCATCGGTCCACTTACCAGCGTTCTTGGTCACACCGGGGGCCACGTTAAGTTGGAAGGCGGGGTACGCCACATTGGTGTTAATCCCCCCACACGGGGCGTTTGTGAGTTCAGCTTGCTGCTCAAGCAGCTCGACAAGGCCATCCGGCGCCCCTTTTGCTAGGCCTTGCATGGCACATATGGCTCCAAGCTGTTCCAAAACCGATGAACATGAGCGAAATGTTGTACGGACGGTCAATGACATACACGTAAGATCTCCTTCCGCATCTCAGCATCGGGATCTGCGTCAACACCATAAACTTTGGCCTGTCTCCCAGGAGCAGAGAGCGACCGCGGCATCTGGACCGTTGCGGCAACTTGGTAGCAGCGACTAGCCTTTTTGATATTGACCACCCTATGGCTCCGTTCGAAGGCTATGCCCCCCACCCAGTGCAGCCCTTCTTGTCGAGCTTTCGCGGGGGTCATTTCTCGTGCATCACCGAGGATGTCTGCTTGCAAGGCGCTCAGTTCCTGCAGCCTGGCGGGGCTATGGTCCTTCCTGATATACACAGCTCTAGTCACTCGCTAAGGACATTTGACAGAACACCATTCACGTATGGCGAAATAGCCCAGGAGACTTTGTGATCGTCGCATCCTGCCCATTCCTACATGTCTCTCATAAAGAGTACGTCCCCTCGACTTGGCTTAACTCGAGATATCCTGAGGAAGATGTCACCCTTAGTGAATAGACAGCAGAAACGATATGGCACCAACCCCGGCCCAGAAATTCCTGCTTATCTGCTGGCGTATCGAGTTTGACAACGTACTCAAACAGTCGGGCCATCGCTTCTTCGGACTTGTCCATGATGGCAAGAAAATTCGCCCTCCCGGGGGTTCTCCTTGACAAGTTCATGTTTGCTGGTTTCATATATGCAAGGAAGGCGTTCGTCTCTTCCGGGAAGCTCTAGCAAGACGAAGTGGGAGGGGATCGGCGCTGGAATCCGTTGGTTGACATGAGGCGGCTCCGTCATGGGATTTGGTGAGGCCATTGGAGACCCGACGACGATGTCGAGCCGGCGGCAGCCATCCGTATGACTGCAAAATCGTTCCCGCAACAAAAATCAGCCTAGATACCGCCATGTGTACAGGCGCCATTGGTCTTACCTCATACTCTCCCTCGTCTTCTTCTCCTTCCAGGCCTTCCAGCCCCAGAATTTCGGACAGCGACGGCTGCTGGTATGTGGCAACGTCGCTCTCCAGGTCGCCACCGACGGGTAGGACGCTTGAAGCCTGGAGGTAGTCCAGGTATTCCGCGTCGAACCCGTCGTCGTCGTCTACAGGTGTCAGTTCTGGCATGTCGAATAGGCCGTCGAAAGGTCGCATAGCTTTTCCTCCCATTAAGGTCGAGGGTTGGGAATTATTGTTGGCCCTACGCTACTGTTCATCCTATGAAATCCCGAGGGCAATGACTTGACGTCACAACCATACCCAGGACAAGGACGGAGGCGTATAAATCTAGCTAATACAATACACAACGATACCCAGGACAAGGACAGAGACGTACAAATCTAGCTGGGACAGAGACGCACAAAACTAGCTAACACAAGAACGTCAGCTGACCTGTTCTGAAACTACTGTGTTGCGTCATATCAAATCCCGACAACAACGACTTGACGTCAAGGACATGGCCAGGATTATAGACCTCGGGGAGCCTCCTGCTCAGCAGGTGCAACACAGGTGCAACACAAGCCCGACAGAGTTGATTGCTATCCTAGCCACCGACGTCACCAAAGAACGAGAGAAGCAGCCAGAAAACATACCTTGAGAAACGCCCTATCTCTTGAGTACCGGAAATGTTTGTACAAGATTCTTGGTCTCAAAACGCAAATTGGACTCGTGTTTGAGCAGCCGACGCCCAGGCTCGCGCACTTCGCACTCCTGCTCTCCATACACTTTCACCTTGTAAAGCTTCCCACTCAGATCCCCTGAGATCGGAACCACGAGATCTTCGACGGCAGACGGCGCCACTGGTCGTACCCGTTCCAAGGGCACCTGCCGTCGCTGCATTCCGTCTCGCACCATTGCAGAATCTGCTTCACACACGACGAACTCTAGAATCCGGCCGCTGGCATCGCCTTCTTCACGCAGTTTGATGCGTCGACCAGCCAGCGATGCCCGCTCAAGCCAGTGAGCTGGGCGGTGTGGCTGAGGATCTGCTGCTGCTGGGTCCCAGGCGGGGCTTTGGAGCATTGTTCCTTCTTCTGGCATCGGCGTTGCCGCCACGGGCTGACTCTCGCCGGAGGTAGTGGCCAGACACACTGCCGCGGTTTTCTTTGAGGTGGTTGAAAAATCTTCCAGCCTTTTTAGCTGCCCGGCTAGGCGATAGTCATCGCGCCTGTGTGGGTGCTTAGGACATCAATGCAGAACAGAAAGGTAGAGGAGACATGCCACAGGATGAGGTCGTTGATTCTCAATTTAACCTGTTTGTTGTTGCACGCCTCAAGTTCCACGAAGGCAGCACCAAACCCGTCAGTGTTCTTGACTAGACCCTTATATCCCTTGTAGATGTTCGCCGTTGCCCCTGGACGCTGGTCGTCGTGCACCACCATGACCGCTTTCCCGACATACACTCGATTCGGATCGTCAGCGATCGTGCCTTGCCGCTTGCGAATTCGCAGTGTCGTCTTGAATGGCCGATTGTAGATCTGCACTTGCAATGCGTCGACTTCTACCTGGGGCATATTGGCCAGCATGTTCACGTGGACGAAGAAAGAGACTGACCTCTTCCAACCTATCCACGCTGACCGCCTTGAGGGTGTAACCGATCACGTCGACGACCCAACCCACCATGCCTAAGTGGGGTCCCTGCATGATCTGAACCTCATCACCCACACAGAAGTGCCTCCGGACCTCCGAAATTCTCAATCTGTGGACCAAGTCTTGGGATGGGATGTATACTTCCACCTCTCTCCCGTCTACAACCACGACATTGGCGCCCAGTCCCTTGAATTCGCCTGATACCACCTTCACTCTGTCTCCTATTTTGAGGACTCTCTCCTCGATGCGGATAAGGGCCCTATCAATTTCGTCCTCGGCGATGTTTGCGCTGGTCTTGAACAGGTCAAGCTCGTCCAGACCCGGCAGGGTGTTCTCTGTCCACGGCAACGTGTCGACAGAATCGAGATCCGCGATGAGGAATCCGTCCTGGTCAAACTTGTGCCCGCCAAATGTGAACCCGCCAGGATGATAGGTGTCCTCGATTTTCTGGACGTTTGGTCCGAAATGTGCCAGCATCTGCGGCAAGGAGCGAAGCATGCGAGCTGGACGTCCAACGGTCGCGGTGTCCTTGAGGCGAGGGATGAGCAACAGCTTTAATTTTCCGCGTCGTAAGACGGTGCGAGCGGTGTCGCCTCTGTAGTGTCGCCAGATGGGGCGTTTCCCCCGGACCCGCAGCCAACAGCCATCCTGAGGGAGGGGCACGTTTTTTATGTTCAGCACGGCTTCACATTCCTCCCGGAGGCACCTGCGCATGCGCCGAAGGGTGCAAGGCCTGAGAGATGGCTGCCCGCTAGACGCCTCGCCTGGTCGATTCCTGCTACTTCCGCATAAATGCGCGATCGACGTCCAAACGCCCTATGACACTACGAACCAAGAACATCCGGGCGTCGTCGGGTCTGCAGGATCGTTGCTAAGTACCTTGAAGGGCGATGGCCTCCTCCGCAAGCCGGCTGGAAATAGACCACTATCCAGCGCTTCGCACTCTTCTAGGACGAAGGCGTTCAGTGCAATCCGATTTCCCAAAGTTCTCCAGCGTCGTGGCCCTTTCCACCCTGCCGACAACGTCGAGGACGGGGGGTCGTTGGGCTGTCCTTGCACGAGCTCTCTGCAGTAGCTCCTGCCACACATCTTCTCCTTCGTCGTCGATGGCCAGCCTCAACTGAGCATGCGACTCGATGGTGTCGTACGCTTCTTCCTCCTCGTTACGCTCTGTCCGTATGTTAGCATGGAACGCGAAGAGTAAGGTGGCACTCACCCTCTTCTTCGTATAGTTCCTCGTCCTCATCCTCGTCCCCCTCGTTGCCCACCTGGGCCTCCACGTCTACGAACACATTCTTGACGAATTTCCGTCAGTTCTTCCTTACTGCCAATGTCTCTCAGCTTACGGTTTCCAGCCTCATACGCTTTGCGGGGTGCTCTGACATGTCTACTGCTTATTTCTGGTATGTATCGTTTCTACTCTATGGTTCTGGTTCAAGTTGACTAAAAGGTCCGACGGTGCCACCGAAGCAGCCAAATGCTGCCAAGCAGAAGCAGCCGGCCCTAAACCTGTGATGAGCTGGCAACGGATGGGAATGGTTTAGTCAGCAAACGGGAGCCCGTTTGCTGACTAAACCATTCCCATTACCAGCTCATCACATGTTTGGTTTAGTCAGCAAACGGGCTCCCGGTTGCTGACTAAACCATTCCCATCCGCCAGTCAGCAGCCTGGCTCCCGGATGCTGACTAAGTCTCTCACATGCACGTGCCCACCTGCTGACTCCGTGCAGCCGGCCCTAAGTGATGGCTGCCCATATCCAGAACGTTCGATCAACAACGCCCTTTTTTCTCCGACCACCACAATCCAAAGTAGAGTACTTGTTCGCGAGGTGCTGCGACGCGACGCTGTAGTGTAGATCTCGGTAATACAACGTAGCATAGACTGCCTTATATTAGATCTTGTTCTACCGTAACAGTGAACACTACCATAAAGGACTGCCAGCGAAGCAATTCATCAGCAAGGAAGTACGTAGCCCCATGCCCTCCAGGACCCCCACATTGACGCAGGAGCTTGTAGTGGCCGCGAACCGTCCGTCCACTCGCAGTTCCCACACCCCACCGCGCGCGGAGTGTGCGTTCGTGCAAAAATACCCCTGGTACACGCAAGTGTTAATGGACAACCAAAAGCTTGCGGTCACCTTCTCTCCGGACAGCCCTCTCCGCGTACGTGATCTGTCCTTCAGCTCCAAGCTTGTCTCACACTTGCCCACAGCATTTGAAGGACCGGATTCTCGAATTCGAGAGCAAGTTCTTCTTTGCGCAAAGTCAGGACGCGAAGGAAGTCCACCAGCTCCTGGGCTACTTCCCCCAGCATGCAATCCAAGTCAGCGCGCTTGCCGCTGGTGCGCGCGACTTGCACGCACTCGAGGCAGGTCGCAAGGCGTCCGCACCAGCGGCGGACCGTTTAACCGCTCTGGTGCTCTCCTATGCCCTTCTCGACCAAGGCCACCTGCACCTTGCCCCGCCATCCACCCGTAATGTCATAGCTGCACAGACTCCCATGCCTGCGATCCCTCCAAAGGCACGGAATTGTTACCAATGTTGTTTTATGTAACGACTATGCTAATCCTTCGCCCGAAGCTCAACTTTCTTATCTTGCCAGACTGGCGGGTCCCCGTGAACGACCTGCGAGACGGACTAAAGGAATTCCTCTCCGCAGACGTGGAGCCCCCGAGGCGTAGCGAATCGACGAATGTTCGCCACCTCAAAATGCTGGCTCGGCTGACCAGGCACGGAAAGACCGTGAAGGCTCTCTATAACATCCAATTAGCTGCCCTCCATCTGTCCTGCTTGAATGTGGCCCCCGCAAATACTTCCGCCAGCGATCTCTGGAGGGACCTGCCTGACCTCCCCCCAACATTGGAAAGCCTAACGAACAGCCTGACTGAGGATGAGAGGAATGCTCTCGCCCCTTTGTTCGACAAGAGGACGAACATGCGTCTTCCTTTGCTACTGGCTGTCATGGGATCCTGGGTTTTGCTACTCCTTCCAGTCTCGCTACACAAATATAGCTGGAATCGCCATACGTTGCTTTTGGTATGTGACTCAGCTTCGGCAGACGATATGAAAGACTGACCCGACCTTAGTGGTGGATGTGTCTTGGTAACTCCAAGCCAGAGGAGTTGATCGCGTTGGAGGGTCTTATTTTCGAAGCCGTCGTGCACATTGCTTGTGGCCGCGTGGACCTGTTGACTGCGGTCCAGCACATGCTGAATGAGCTGCCACAAGCCAAATTGGACTCTATGCCTGAGCCGAGCTGGGCGTGGTTCCGACCCTTGATTCAGGTACCTGACCAGCCCGAGACACGAGAGACGGCGGCTCAGGAGAAGGAGAAGGCTGAGCAGGAGAGGGCGGCGAGAGAGCTGGCGGAAAAAGAGAGGGCCGAGAAGGAGAGGGCCAAGAAGGAGCAGGCAGAGCAGGAGAGGGCGGAAAAGGAGAGGGCGAAGCGGGAGCAGGCCGAGAAGGAGAGGGCGGAGAAGGAGAGGGCGGAGCGGGAGCAGGCGGAGAAGGAGAGGGCGGAGAAGGAGAGGGCGGAGAAGGAGAGGGCGGAGAAGGAGAAAGCCGAACAGGAGAGGGCGGAGAAGGAGAAGGCGGAGAAGGAGAGGGCGGAAAAGGAGAAAGCCGAACAGGAGAGGGCGGAGAAGGAGCAGGCGGAGAAGGAGAAGGAGAAAGAGCAGCAGGCAGCAAAGAAGAAAGCAAAGAAGGACCTGGCAGCGAGAAAGGCGGAGAACGAGGCGAAGAACAGGACGGACAAGGAGAACGCGAGGGTAAACCCCCTCAGGGAGAATGTCACAGATCCTGAGCACGCAGCAGCCGGCATGGACCAGGCAAACGATGGCGACCAATCCACACCCTCGCACTATACTGAGGATGCGATGGATGTAGACCCCGTGGACGACAGCGACAGCGACGGTAGGGCCCTGCGCTCGGTCGCCAAAGTTGACTACGCAGCCATGCTAGGAGGGTCGTCCAGCCCCCCCAAAAAACGCAAGACGCCTGTCCAGCCGGATGTGAATGCCGACTTTACGATTCCAGCGGCGGAGGTCGCCACAGAAGAGGTCTCGGAGACCCTCGAGGATGCTGGTATAGAACCTTTTCTGTCCAGCGTGCCGTGTG
>MPNV01001591.1:0-10137 GCA_013376435.1 Cyclocybe cylindracea | reverse complement strand
CTGCCGCAGTCTTGTCATTGGTATTTCTAGAAATTTTGTTAATTGGCGAGGGTGAAATGCAACGACAACTTACTTTCCACTAGTACCAAAGGTTGTCGATTATTCGTACGCGGAGAGAAAGGCATGCGGTGGACAAGTATTGGATATGTTTATCGTCGCGTACCATTCCCCAATGTACCGTCCGAAATGATCACCCACCTTGGTATCAAATTCGAAGCTATGCGCGCACATTCGGCGCTTTTGCAGGCGGTCTCGGGTTGACGCCTCCGTTTCAATGAATCTGAGACGGATGGGGCTCACAGAAAGTGTCTACCTATTTTTATCTTCAGGAATGCGCATCATCGATTGTTGGTGACCAAAAGTCCGAGTCTTCGTTCCTCTGGCACATCTCTGTTGTTGTCAATTTCAACCACGAGGCGCAGTAGCGGGCTACCTGGTTCCTCCTTTGGTATTCCCTTTTAGTGACTCGCAGTTGCACGTATTAGGACAAGAGGTCTGAACGCCGTATAAAAGGAAAAGACACCGTCAGTGGCCACATCGAAACAAATGGCGTCTCCGAAATCCATGCTCACCCTTATCTGTTTTTCGTTGACTTACTCCGCTATCGCTGCCATTGCTGCACCTCTGGCTGGCAACAACAAAGTCTGTGAGTACCTCCTTACGTCTCGCCTGACTGCTGCACAGCGCTTAATTGTCGTTGAATAGATGCTCGCGAAGCAAATTCGAACATCGAGATCTACCCCAGAGTGTGTATGTCAAGTGCCTGCCTTTCGATTTTGCGAGGTCGTTGATACCTTACTAGTTAATATAAATCTTGTTGACCCTACAGGGGAAATAAGTAAGCCAACAGAACCCTTCTTCGTCACCGTCAACGACAGCGAACTTACATGCGCGTCTTTAACAGAGATACCGACTGCCTAATTGTACCGCGGGGACTATGGCGTTCCGTTTGGTTCTTTATTATCCGCCCACTATTTTTTGAATCCCGCAACTACTTCGGCCAATCCCGCAACATTTTGGGCAACTTTAGGACTCCGCAACATTTTCTCACGGATTTGCGGCCCGCAACTTTCGGTACGCACTTGCCGCAACTTTTCACAAACTCCCCCACAACCTTTTCACGACCTCTCAGCGCAAAGTTCGGCAGGTAAGATATATTGTATTAAACACCCTTTCTGGACTTAGATTCTCATAGGTGCCGTGCCGGAGGATTACTGGTATCAACCGATGCCATCATCATGCTGTCATCTCGTCGATCCATTTCTGGCTGTTCCCTTTCCTCTCACCTCATCGCCGTTCCTCCTCCTTGCCGTACATTACTGTACGTGGCCATTTCACTACAATATGTCCCACTACTGAGCTGGAGACCAGTGCCTATCGATTGGAGAGGATTAAAGATGGACCACATGATGGAGGAGCAGTTGTCAGGTGCGTCATGAATAAGGATCCTCAGTACCCCCCCTCTCACTACGTTCCGCAACAACATACTGCACGCTCTCGTTTTGCCACGTCACAGCGACTCTACCATCGCGCATGCGCGACCACCGCAAGTTCGATAGTGCACTGCTCCGAGTTGAGGCTGGACCCTGTTTTGTAATGCCGTGCGTCTCTCATTTTCGGGAGCTTTTTCCGCGACGGTTTGACGCATCTCAACTTGAACCATGACGATCGAAGTCGGTTGTCGCGAGAAATACAAACGCACACGCCATGGATGCCCTGACAGCTGCCTGCGAACCTCGCCTGTCCCGGTGTAGTGCAAGGATGAAGGTGAGAACATACTTGGACGCATGGGCGCGAAGTAACTCGGTAGCTCGATGTTCAGACACGGCGCGACGGGGGTCTGAGGGTCTGAGACGCCATGGTGCAGCTGACGATGACGGTGCCAGGACGACGCCACGGCGCGATAATGCTGAAGACAGCGTGAGGATGATGGTACGACGATCGCTTCCAGGCGCGCAAAGGGTCCCCCTTTCCACCACAAAAAGGACCATGACAGGCTCGAGTATGGCGATGAGGATGGAGACACGGCATCGAGGGAGGTGGCAGGGCTGGGTACAGCAAGCAGGAGAAGCAGGGTTTGGCATGGCGAGGGAGAAGACGAGGGACCGGCGGCCCGTTGTTGAGCGTGACCAATACTCGTGCAAGATCATTCATGTCGTTTCGGAGGCTTGAGGCCTGAGGCCTGAGGCTTTGTCGGTATCATGGCCATAGGATTATTTATTTATCTTATATGATACTCGATTTATCAATAATATCAAGCATGCTCTCTCAAAGGTCTTGGATGGTCAAGACAGTGCCATTGAATTCCAGCACAGACAAAGATGTCGAGCACGTTGCTTGTAGGTATTTCAGCCCACAAGTGAAACTTGCCATTATATCTTACCTGCCGAACTTTGCGCTGAGAGGTCGTGAAAAGGTTGTGGGGGAGTTTGTGAAAAGTTGCGGTAAGTGCGTACCGAAAGTTGCGGGCCGCAAATCCGTGAGAAAATGTTGCGGAGTCCTAAAGTTGCCCAAAATGTTGCGGGATTGGCCGAAGTAGTTGCGGGATTCAAAAAATAGTGGGCGGATAATAAAGAACCAAACGGAACGCCATAGGGGACAACACAACTGCGGGGACAACACAACTGCGAGGATATTTACAGACCAGCCGAGCGAACACTTCTCTTAAGCAAATGAAGCGGCTTTACTGCGTGTCGTTTCAGATAAATACAATTACCTGCCCTGGCTGAGAGCGGAATCATGAGGGTCCTATGGTGGAGGTGAAGGTGAATAAAAACCGATATGTATACCAGGAATGGAAACTACTTCGGCGAGATCGAGTTGCATCTTCGGGTTGTTCATTTTTGTCAAGATGTCGTGGCTATTGTGTCCAGTAGTATGACCCACATGGCATGGGTGTCTTTTCAGACCCAGATCAGCCAGCGAGGATGCGTGATCATTCGAGCTCTGAATGGGGTCTTGAATGGCCCGGTGGGAGAACCCTTGTTGGATGGCCAAAACATTTTAGTCTTGATCAAAGAACTCACCCAGAATTGGAGGGACAAGGGTGCCTTTCGTATAAATAGAGGTCGGCGATGGAAATCAGAGATCAGCAAACATGTCGAACGACCCAGCTTTCCCAGAGTATGTAGGCACAGCCGACTTCGTCGTCGGTGGGAAGACATACAAGACTTGGTATAAGGTTATTGGTGACCTCAAGTCCGGAAAGACTCCTCTTATCACTCTCCATGGAGGGCCGGGCTTGAACCATCGCTAGTGAGTAACGTGCTATCCCCCAGTGGCAGTCTGGGTCTCACGAACTTCTTTGACCAAAGCATGCTGTAAGTGCAAATCGGTTCTAGGTGATGAAATGTGTCTTAACAAGTGTTGAAGACTGCATAAACACCTGTGGACGCGCGAAAAGTGAGGCAATACGACCTATGAAAGACCATCTCACAATATGTAACTTACGTTTCACATCGAGGATTCCCGTTGTCTGCTATGACCAGATTGGGAATGGCCAATCGAGCCATATTCTCGACGCGCCGGCAGAGTTTTGGATGCCCGAGCTCTTCATGGACGAGCTGGAGAATCTCCTTGATCACCTCGGAATCCGGAATAATTTTGACCTGGTTGGTCAATCTTGGGGTGGTAAGTATATCATATACAAATGATCTCGAGAGCACACGCTTACAACTACAATGGTAGGAATGCTCGCAGGCCATTTTGCGGCTGCCCGACAACCCTCTGGTCTTCGAAGGCTCATCGCGGCGAACTCTCCAGCATCCATCCCGCTCTACGTCCAAGGAACGAATGCTCTGCTCGAAAAGTTCCCTCCTGAATTCGTTGCTAAGCTCCGTAAACACGAAGCTGACGGAACAACCGATTCGAAGGAGTACAATGAGCTCTCCATAGCCTTCCTGAAGAAGCATGTCTGCACGCTGGACCCTTGGCCAGAGGACGTGATGGCATCCTTTGTGATGATCGCGGCCAATCCAACCGTCTACCACACGATGTGAGTCTTCTCTTTTCCATGCTTCTGTACAGGTCTAAGGTTTTGCTAGGCTGGGGCCATCCGAGTTCAGTGTCGTAGGAACGTTGAAGGACTGGGATATCATTGACATCTTGCACAAGATCCAAGCCCCAACTCTGATCGTCAGCGCGCCAAACGATGAGGTTCAGGAACCTGCTTTACTTCCTTGGTTCTTGCATGTTCCCAAAATAAAGTGGGTTGAGTTGGCAAATAGCACGCACTTGGGGATGTACGAAGAGGAGGACAGGCGAGTGTATCTTCGTCAAGTGATAATGACACCGCGTCTAAATCAATCGCTAGATACCTGCGCATTGTTCAGAATTTCTTGACAGGCTAAATATATGGAAAACGCACAGGAGTGCCCGACCATGTTGTAACTCGCGTTTCTCGCACTGACAACATCGCGGACGATGTTGTGGAAAGTCGAATCTTGCATATAGTTCGTGTACTGTACAATGTATCGTTTTGTGTACCGCGGGCTGAAAAGCCATTAACAGTGTTTGTGTTGTTCAGTATGCTCAATCCGTAGAACTTACCTGTCTCCGGGTCCCTGCATGCTTTCACGCCCACTAAACTTGAAAGCAAATACCCCCTAGGGTCCCCAATCTGGAATCTTGAATCCCGCCTGTTCGCATGCAGGATTTGCGGTCAGCAAGTCCCTGAGCAGGAATTACCGATCAATTTGCGTCAATTCATGGAGTGAATGAATGACTGATATCGATAAACCCCAGACGAGACAGTTGGACAGTTGGACGGACCACGTCGTAGTCGAAACCAGATTAGATTTGATACCCAGTTGATCACGCCAGACCGTCGTATGATCATCCCTGCGCACCTCCGTTTTGGGCTAACCCACGTTTCATCGGTAAGCAGAGGTCTTCCAACTAAATTTCTGCATATTCAAATTACATGTAGAAAGAGGCTTTCATTAGTACTTGTACATTCTGTGAAATTAAATTAGGGATAATTAGGGATGTGCACCACGATTGTGCTGCCCGATTCCGGCTGCACCGCGAGGAGGACTGGCCTCCCGAATTTCTTCTGGACAGGGCGTACAGGCTCATGACCCAATACCAGATCAGCTAACGACCTTCCGTTCAATGCATTACAGCAGATCCCGCTGGCATTTTTGCCTATCGACTTCACCATGACGCACCCTCCATGGATGCGATAAAGAACTGAAGTTGTAAGACCGTGCACATAAATCGTAAATTATGCATGGTTCATGATGGATTCAGATATTCGAATCATATTACAGATATACATTTTACACAAGAAAGGATTAGGCGAAAGAAAAAGCAAAATCTTGCGCCTGCCAAGCCGTAGGGGGCAGTCTCGGATGGTGGTCCTTGTCGGTCATGTAACACTATCATTTTATACAGCAAATCCAGAAATCCTTCTCCATTTCTTGCAACTCTTACAACGGAACGGTTCCCTTCAAGCGACCGTCGCGGCTGCTGGCACCGACGGTGACACCGAACTCTCCCTCGGGTTTCCTCCACCCCTGCCTTTCTGTATCCCAAACCGAGAGATCATAGCGAGAAAGGGTTATCGTGGCAGTCCTCTGCTCGCCTGGGCGGAGTTCAACGTTGGTAAACCCTCTGAGAACAGACGGCGGCTCGCCGGCGGAGGTAGGGAAGTGGAGGTATAGTTGCGGGATCTAGGAAACGGTGTCAGTCAGTCAGAGCAAAACTCCAATGAATATCTAACACATACCTCACTACCAGCGACAGAGCCGGTGTTGCGAACGGAAAACGTAGCTCGGTAGGCGGGAACATGTAGCCACGCAGCTCTTGAAGACCCAACAGCAACAGGCGTTGCCTCACCCTTCTCCCATGCATCGACCAGAGGCCGCTCGCCTGCGCTGACAGCGTTGTTGATCTTGTTGAGGCGCAGACTACCGTAAGAGAACTTGGTGTAGCTTAAGCCGAATCCAAATTCAAAGCGCGGGGCGATGTTATTCTTTCCGTCCGAGCATGAAATTCAGAAAGTTCAAAGGAGAAGAAGAATAGAAGTGCTCACAGCATCAAAGTGGCGGTAGTCAATCTCCAAACGATCGTCATACGGGATACTCAGGATGTCAGTGTCGCCGCCTCCAAGGGCGAGCTGAGCCCCGTAATCCTCTGGCTTCTTCGCGATCGTGTATGGAAGGCGGCCTGAAGGGTTATACGCTCCGTAGAGAACGTCGGCAATCGAGTTTCCTACTTCCTGTCCAGGAACCCCTGCCCAGAGCACCTGTCGTTCGTTGGCTTTAAGCCTGTGTTCGTGGTTCCAAAAATAAAAGGTTGAACATACGGCAGTCACGTTGGGGTGATCAATCCAGTCTTCGACGATCAGAGGGCCAACACTGTTGACAACAACGATCGTGTTGTTGTTGTTAGCTGCTACAGCAGCGATGAGCGCCTCGCCGTTAAACCAGGTGGTCAAATTGAGCCTAACGAAGTTCAAATTATTAACTGCACGAAGAAATGCTCTCGAAAAAGGCGCACCTATCGCCGTTGGTGCCCTCTCCACTGTCAGCAGTAACAAAGACGAGAGCCGCGGACCTCTTCCTCGCGATGACACTCGCACCAGCGAGGTTCCAGTCGTCCAAATAATAGTCGACGCTCGTGCGGAACTTCCTTGCCTCACGCTGGATGGCATCGAGGGGGGTGGAGACATACGTCAAGTTAGCTGCACCCGAACCCCAACCCATGGTGATGACACCATCACTGCCCGCTTTATTATTAAACTGGTTTGGGCCAGCGCGGCCACCACCAGCACCGGTTCCGATGAGTGCAATGTTTCTGTTCTTCTTCCCAAGGGGTAGGGCGCCGTTCACGTTCTTGAGAAGGACTGCGCTGGCTGCGCCGATCTCACGGACTAACTTGTAGTGGTCGTCTTGGACATCAACACGTAGATTTGTTGCATCGTCATCGGGGGCGTAGGAGCTGAAACTAACTGGAGGGTAAGATGGATCGTCCTGGTGGAGGAGATACCACGAGGCAATGATACGAATGGCTGTAAAGAAAGAGATTTGCGGTGTAATTGAGATCATAACATTGAAAACGCACCCATGTCGTCAACTCGACCCTCGGGAACCTCGCCGTTTCGGACTGCTTCAGCGAGGTTGGCCCCAAACGGTACCATCCCTGTGTCCCCCCGCAGATTACCAGGCATCGACATCTTGGAATCGAATCAGTGACGAAAAAGCGAAAAGACACAGAAAACAACTAACATCCAGACCGTGTGAGACGGACAGCGTATCATGGTCCCTGTATTCCAAGGAAAGGTCGTTAATATCTTCCTGCTGGCGATTGAAGAAACACGCACGCAAACCAGTCAGTCATGATAACTAGCATTCCAAGTCAGAATATCGCTGAGGTATCCGGGCAGGAAGCGACTCACATCCTTGAAACCCATACTCTCTCTTCACAATATCGTTCATGACCTTATCGTTATCACACGCATAAGTCCCATTCACTTGATCTAAGGAAAAGGGTCGAAGGTGTCACAAAAGTGAGATAGGGTAAGATAAGGAAGAGGCGACGTACTGTAACTGCACATCATGCTCCCGACGCCGGCCATAACGCTTCTCAGGAAGGGGTGGGCATAGATCTCATGCATCGTCCGATCATCTACATCTGAAGTCGATGTCGTTCGCTTGTGCTCTTGCTCACTGTATGTGACGACGACTGTCAATTTCCAACGGACACAGAAAATGAACACTTGTACGCACTTCGCGACCAAATGCTTCGCACAGGCGATGATCCCTCCTCCTTGTAGACCCAAAATCGTTTCATAGGCCGCCTCTCCAGTAAGGAAGGGGTCTCCGCCGAAGCCTTCCCAGTTCCTTCCTGCCCCGGCGACGCGTCCCATGTTCATCATTGGACTCAGGGCAATGTTGACGCCCTTGCCTACAAATTCGCGTCCCATGGCGAGGCCACGGAGCCGTATGAGTCTCCGGTTAAACCTAAGTAATGGAGATGAGTGTCACTATCTTCACGGGCCATGGCAGAATCTTACGTTGCAGCAGCGTTGATGCCTGTAGGAAAACCAGTGATGTAGTCACCCGGTCGGACACCAAGAGGGCCGTCCTGGAGTCAGGGCATCTTAGCTCGGAAATCATAAAAAACCGAATTCATGACCATACCTGAAGACAGAGTCCCTTCCATCCGCGTCCATCGACAGGTTCAACCGGAGCGATATTTCCCTGCCAGCCGAATGAGCAGTCACCCGTACTCCGTCAAACGAGAACACATACCACGCAACGTCCTCTCTGCCATAGAGTTCCTGTGGCGACGCTAACCTTCTCCTCGAGTGTGAATTCGGCGATCTGGAGGCATCAAGTATTAGACCCCAGGAGCGAGAGAAAAGAGACGAAGGAGAAAATTCGGGGCAAGTCGGATGATGTCATCCACTCTCCGATCCGATCCCGATACGATCGTGCCTCGAGTTTGACACAAAGTGCCAAAATGTGAAATGGCGTCAAGGAATAGACGCCGGAAGGGACTGGGAGGGAGCGCCCACCTTTTCTTTTGCCTTCTGCCATGCAGCCGTCCAAGCAGGGCCGAAATTCGGAACCGACCGGCTCCCTACCTGTATCGTGCAAATTATTAGTTCTACCTGCAACGCCGGAGAGTAGGATCCTTCCTACATACCTCAGGGGGACGGAGAGGGTCAGTAGCGGGGTAGATCGGGAGAGGCGCATCAGATGGGACGGGAAAGGGAACAAAAGTCGAGCCAGGGTCAGCTGGGACTGTTGCAGATTGCGTCGCGGCGGAGCTGGAGGCGACGGTGCTGACATCCGAAGTGGTTGTCGCAGGATCTGCAGTGCTGGAAGTAGGAGACGAGCTCTGTGCGACGACCAAGGGTACGAGGGAAACCCAAACCCAAAATTCGATTTTGGTGCGCATTGTTATGAGCGAAGACGAATAAGCCCATGGTGCACGTCTTATAAACCTCCTCAGTGCTGAAAGCCAAGGATGACCTGCTGACATTTGGTGGCTAGTACCTTGAGAGGGACCGTCACATGTCTCTCGAATGCTTGCCTCGTCTTCGGTTTCTCAAACGATCCACGCTGGTAAGAAGCGCTTCGCTGATGCAAGCGGGATTAGAACAGCCCTGGAGCTCGCACCGCTACGGTCTGCAAGGTCTGGTGGCCAACTCAAGCTGAAGTCTATTGCCTTTCCCGACGATCGCTCAAGCGGCCCGTCACGGACTTTCTTCGGAAGCGTTCGAGAAGCTTCCCATTGAATGCTGACCAGCGCTTCCGAGCGCATCAACTGGCCCGTTCGGCCGCTACGCGACTTCTTGATCTCCACTTGAAATAAAAATCTCATTCACCGGGAATCTAGAGGCCCTCCACCACCTGATTCCATGAAGGAAGGGGCGTCATAATATGAGGTCTCCGGCTGCCTGCGGTGGCGGGGCCGAAATGCATTTGTTGTCAATATTATTTTATGACATAATGGGCACAACTAATTCCCGGTCCCCCGCTCCCTCAGCGCTACGTTCTAGTCGGTCCAGAGCGAACAATAGCGGAGTCTCACCACGCTTAGATTTCGAGGGCGAGATGGCATTGACGTAGATCCGGGGAAATAAATCGCTCATTCGAGCTCCAGTGCCAGATACACGACGGACGAAATGGCATGCACGATGCGGACCTACATCAAACGCATGATGAACTGCCAGTGTGCGTTGGGCTGGGGCGATAGGCGTTTTTGGGGTGTTGGACAAAGGTCGAAACTGGAGTCGAACCCGACGCGTCAAACGTGGGCCATCAAGAGACGCAAGGGCCCTTCGTAGTAGTACCACGAAAGCTACAGGCGGGGACACAATAGGAATCCCCAGAGTTAGAGTCTGCCAGTGTTTACGGGGGATGGGACGTCTTGGCCAGGGCGCGCAAGGTGGCGCGTATCCGGGGAAGATCAAGTATCCTCACTCAGAGGCTCTACTCTGTAGGAGTAAGCTCAAGGGCAGATGACGAAGACCCGAAGTTGAAGGACCTTGACGTGGATTTGTATTTGAGAAACCGTTTTCTTGCGTGGCTCACGTCGCTGCTAGTGAGGCCATCGTCGATAGATAGCACCGGGAGCGAGCCAGACGAGGCAAGTCCAAACAAAACACGAGTGTCGAAGGCTACC
>MPNV01003740.1:499845-576201 GCA_013376435.1 Cyclocybe cylindracea | reverse complement strand
ACCTACGTTCTCCGGATTTCACTGCGCCTGTCAGCGGACCAGAAACAGATCATCGGGAAAGGTGAAGATTTCGGTAACACCTTCAGTCTCGCCGGTCGGGTCAGTCGCACGAGGACGGGGTACAATTTCGAATTTGCGTTAGTGGACGATGATGAACTGTCGAGGACCGCCTCCGGTCATCTGGACACCTTGACGAATACTATCACCTTGAGTTGGAGTGATCGGCGAAAGAAGGAGAACCCCGAGGAGCCATATTATCGGCCCATTCAAATGCGAAAGACGCCGCCTTCGCTGTTGAGGTATCGATATACGCCACAACGGTTCTCGGAAGACCCAGTGAGGGCACGATGGGCGTTTACATGCAACGCTGCCTTGCATCTAGCCCAGGAGAGGCTCTGGTCAAGGCGATTCTTTGAGGCAAGGTTCAGAGAGCGCAAACGCTTCGTCGAGCTTAGCACTCGGGCCCTCATCGTCGCCATGGGCCTGACTCCTCAAAAGCCACTAACTTCCGTTGAGAACGGCGAACTCGAGCACCTCCGATGCGATTTGGATCCTTCCGAAGCCCGTTTTTACCAAGCTCTATGCGAGTTTGAAATCCAAAAATTGCCCTGGCATCCGTAAGTCGTTGCTTGCTCATTCTTGCTCACCTTACTAATAATTGATTCTCCGTAGTGCATGGGGTTGCGATTGGTGCGAGCGACGGATAACGAAATGCCGTGTACTCTGCATCCAGTGCATGGCCGAAGACCTCTCCGACAACATCGACCTCTGTGCTGTTTGCATGGATAAGTCGCCTTCAAAGCGTGGATTCATTCACGATATCTCGCACGATATGGTCAAGGTCGAAGAAACCTTGCACGACTTTTATTTCGCTCAGGTTGTCGAGTCGGCACGCGCCACGATTAGCCGCGTAAAAGGCATTTTCCGAACAATCGAGTCTTCAACTTCCCTAGATACAGAGCATGCTCTCGTGAAAAGAACCTCGCTCGTCGAGGACACCAGACAGGAACCAACCTGCGTGTGCTGCAACAGGCGTGTGAGCACCCCTTGTTGGGCATGCGTGATTTGTCGTAAGTCGTTTCGGCTACTCTTAGAGCAGCTGTTGATTAGGATCTTTTACCCAGAGCGCGACACCTTTGTTTGCATCGACTGCGATGCACGAAGGTTGAAAAGCATGCCGAATGGCCCTTCTCCGGGCCATAAACACAATCACCCCTTGATCAAGGTTCGCGACGCCTCCATCGCCGGTGCAGACGCCACCACAGAGGAGCGCCTCGCCATCCTGCAACAGCGTCTCGTATCAATGGAGCACAAAATGGCATCCAGCCTCGCCGCCATCGACGCCAAAGTTGAAGAACGCCTCGCCAATCTCGAACACCGGATCGAACAGCGCCTGGCGACGTTTGAAGCGAATTCTGAGCTGCGCTTCGATACTATGGAAGCTGTCCTGCGTCAGCTCGTTGCTCAGACTGCCGCTTTGCCCTCTGCATATGCGCAGGTTGTGAAAGAGCAACTCCAACGAAATTCTCTGTCCCCAACTCTTGCTACGAGCCCTCGTTCAAGTTGGTTTTAATGTTTAAGCTTTTGTGCTATTTTTATTATGGTTCTGTTTTTTATTCATCGACCACCAAACATACTTATTCAGTCTCGTCAAATGATTTGGCAAAATACTCTCGTTGTTGTCGTAAGCTGAGCAATCCCAGTTGATTCTTTGCTGAGAGGTACAGTGCTAATAATAACAAAACGACCCCAGTGACGTTAACGTCTGCTTTCCTCTCCGACCCAACGGCTTCAAGTTGCCTGCCGGAGCTTTGGAGGGTGCGTAGAGGGACCGAGTTTACGGTCATCCACCAGTCAACCATTGTATCAAGGTCAGACCTCAGGTCAGCATCGGAGACATCGAGCCTGGAACAACGGAAATTGAGCACGAGGGTTGAGGCCGTAACGAGCTGTTGTTGACGAGACAAGGCGGTCATCTACGAGAAAAGCCACGAGTGTACGTCCGATGACCTCGAAAATAGGTAGGAAATTTAGGCATCCGGAACCTTTGACCGACCGTGCGTATGTCAAGCAAGACGACCTCCGCTTGGTTCGGCTTGAAGTGCAATTATGCTGCATTGATTAGTGGGAAGAAATTTCAAGGGTCCCGGGAACAATGAGCTACAATCTGAGAGCGAGAGAAGAGAGGGAGGGAGTGTGCAGAAGGCAAGATGTAAAGGGGAGGGGCCAGGAGGGATTTTAGCCAGCCCGGCCTAAACTACATCGAGGGTATTGCCACAGACCCGCTACCACGTTCTCAAGCGCGAAGCGGGGCAAGAAGCAACGGTCCTAGGAACAGAAACGAAGCACCAGGACGTCACCGAGCCCTCAAGATAGGCTTCCGGGCAGCAGTATCGACATCGACACGGGGAGAAGAGCCCTCCATAAACGAGTTCGCGAAGCGCGAAAATCCCGCATCACCCTCCAGAGATTCAGATTCTGCGCGTCGAGAGAAGATTCCGTGGGGGGCGAAGCGCGATCTGGGGAGACCTGTCCACCGGTCGCGTGCAGCACCTGAGCGGCGGAGTGATGGGTTCGCAGAGAGATGCGGGCGAAGATTCGGACGGGGAGCGAGCGAGTGGCGTCGTTCGTCGGTGCATTCCTTTTTTCAGGACGCTCGGCCCCGGATATGAAGACCCTTCCGTCGGGAGGACTGAGACCGAGGGTGCGACCCGTAAGATAGATAACCTTCAGACATGGCAGAACGCGAGCACCATTGCGGTCCGTAGGCAAGGGCAAGGCACGATTTAAATCGGATTAGCCTGCAGGTTTGACTTATGAATCCATGAGAAACCTGGTCCGGGGTATGAAGGTACTTCCTAATGCACAATGAAGAGGGGCGTTCAGGAGTCAGCTATTTCAAATTGAAGTTTCGAATGAGGATGTTTTCTTGCTAGTTGGAAGAATTTGTCAGGGCGAGAAGGCGCGAGGCGAGTGTTAATCGAAGGGTTGAGGCCGTTCTATGTTTCGTCGAGGTGGAACTAAGTCAAGATCAGTTGTTTGGCGTCTTCCAAAATGAAGCCAAGATATTCGGCATAATCGGCGTAACACCTCGAATCTCTTCTACATTTCATTGAAGCTTCGAGGAAGGTCGTACATCTCTAGAGAATTGAATCTCCTCCAAGGGAAAGTGTACTCTATTTTTTGCTGAATTGACGTTCAAGCTATCCACAATAATTCCGACGATACGTTATGCAGTTCGGTCAGAAGTCAGAGGCATCGACTCGTGCTCTGGTCATCGCTTTCACCGTCTTTCACGGAGCATCCACGCCGTGTTAAATAAATAATGTCTGTCCTCCACGTTGAGTCCACGGAGGTGCTCACGTTCACGACTCGAGATCCTTCCGGGCATCTTTCACACTAGTCGACTGCCAGCGTGTGCCTCCACAACAACGCAGGTAGATAGAATCGCCCCATAAATAAATTCTTAACATCCACGCTCTTTCCCCCACATCGCCGTCCACATCTCGCTGTTTTTCTACATACCTCGCAATACGTTACTCGATCACGAGTGCGAAAATGTTGGGGGACTCGGAAAGGTTGCATTTCGTAACGAACGCTAATGCACGCTTGACGGGCCCTGGCCGATGCAAGCAGCTGACCCCTCCGCGCTTTATTGAGCCGGAACGCCGGATCCTAGTAAAAGGATTGCGGGCTGCTTGCAGGACACGGCGTGCGACTCGCATTTGAATCCGAGGATTATACGCTCATGCTGAAATTGCGAGCACGGGAAGAAATTTAGAAATCGGGGAGAAGTGTAGTCGACACTTGCATCTGCAAATTCCGCCCGAGCGCTGATTAGATATTGGAGAGAGAGCGCGTTTGGCGTTTTGCTGGGCGCTTACTTCACTGACGCAAAAAAACCACACTGTCGATCAAGCACAACGATTTCAAAGACTGAATCCATAAGATTCCTCCCCGACTTGAGTCAGCTCTGCAAGGTCGATTAATTTTTTACCTCACGAGATCTACTCTACTTACCAAGAGCATCGTGGAACTGAACTTCGAAGCCCTCTCGGAGTCAGAACTCGGTAAACTGAACTTCGAAGCCCTCTCGGAGTCAGAACTCGGTAAACTTCCCTTCTTTGGCCCCCTCCCCAAGAGCGTGGCCTTAATCGAAGTGGAGCGACATACGCAACTCGTGGGGCCGAGGCGTCATTCATGAGCACATTTTCAGCCCGTGGCAATTGCAAGCCTGTGAGCGTTAATGCATATCGAACGCGACGGTGTCGTAAACGTTGGATGGTTGTCGATATCTTGTTTGATAGGTGCTCCTTGAATGAATGTATCGCGGTTGGGTTGGCTATTTATTCATGCCGTGTTCGTTATGCCTCCAATAGGTGCAAGGCGGAGTGGGCGTAAGATAGTACGTATGCCGAAGCGAATCCCAAGTCATTTCTTCGTTCATCTAGTCACGGTATTGCGCATGCTGGAAATATCCCTTTCGAGCGCTCGAATTAGCCGCATCCCGACACCCACCCTTCCCTTCCCTGAATCCCAACAACCTACTTAGTTACTTCATCCTTACGGTCCAGCGCCTCACCAGCACTTCCCGAAGCGCCCGTCCCTATCCTCCTCTTCACCCCACCTCCCACCGGCTTCCGGCAACAAAAAAACGCCCACCAAATAGCTCAGGCCTCGACCCTCGGCGTCGGTAATTCTGGGGTTCCCTTCATCATGCTCTTTATTCCCATAAGGACATCACTACCGGCGGCTTTTCCACGCACACTCCTTTTCCGGTTCCTCTTTTACAGTAGTCTTTTACGGCCTTGTCACGCTTGGGGAAAAAACGGCTGATAAATGATAAATAGAATTGCCCATCATGTAGTGGCAGTGCCCGCCAAGGCGGGATTCGGGAGGCCTTTTTTGGGATTCTGGAAGATGGGGAATCCGGCACTCGCTCGGGGTTTGCGTGAGGCTTGGAAGTGGGGAATCGCGAGCGCGGGCGTGTGGAGGAAGGAAGGACGGGTGTGTGAGGAAGGACGGCCGGTACGTGGGGATAAAACTATTGAGAAACCCCTTTTTTCGGAGAAACCCCATTGCTTATTTGGAAACCCAGTTTCCCCGGCTGATAAGGTTTCAAATTTCAATCTCCGCTGGAACTGTGTTCTCGGAAGGCTTAGGTCATGCAGGAATTTTGTTGAAGAAACAGGCCTCCATGAGGAGGTTCAATGATCTGTAATGGTTGGATACTTTGATGCTTGAGAAGTGGTTAGTTTTTCTGTGGAAGGTGCAGCTGAAAAGGTGGGAGGCTGGCAGTGGAGATACATATTCTCGAAGACTTAGCGAGCATCAATGGGTCACTGTTGCGGTGATGGAACAGCGAAAAAACTGAACAGTCATAGTCCCGACTCCCTACATGTACCCTTTGCCAAAATGTGCAACGACGTCTGGTGAGTGTGGCCTTTTTAACCGAATTGTTATCGTTTAAGCGATCAGGATTCGTAGGGTAAGGTCTGCAGGAATTTATAATTACAACAGCGAAAGAAGGATGGCAAGGGATCGATTCAGAAAGAAAATTCAATTACCAACATACTACAAGCCCCAGGACGCCTCCAATCCTTGTTCGAGAGCAGCGAGAGGGTAGCAAAGGTCCTTCCGTGAGCCTCAACTGAAAATATTCAACTCCGCATGTCGGCAGATTTCGGCACGTTAGAAGTCACTCCATCACTTTCACATGGGTTTCTGCGGAAACCCGGGGTTTGTCCCAAAAATGGGGTTTCTCAATAGTTTTATCCGGTACGTGGGCCGCTTATGTTTTTTTGTCAGGCCATAATACATGTGTCCAGGAATTTCGGAAGCACGACATAGTACAAGCGTAGATCACCGTCGATAACGAATGACTATTCCGTACATTCGTACTGGTCTACCACGAATTTTCTGAATCAGACCATGCTCAAAGACGGCGCGGATACGGGCCTCCGTCCACGTCGCTGACAGGCTGACAAGGTGTGTTTCTGGTCATCCCAAAGATTTGACTAGACCAGGGAAAGCTGATCATGATGATGATTAGAGCGCTGTCGACGTCGTATGTACCGTAACCTCAACCTCCGGTGATCTTGCCTGCCACCGCAACCCAGATGATCTCGAATTGTGAAATCGTCTTGCCTGGTTGTGGTTGTGGGCGTCTTGCAATTGCTCGAGGATATTAATATTATTGTCATCGGGATAAGCGCACAAAACAATTGTGAAATTTTCTGGAATCTGAGCGCTTTTGTGTCGCGCGGCTCCACATGTACAGGCGTCAAACGTCCCCATGGCCGTGGGCATCCCATTCTTGATCTTTTCCGGGAGCTCTCTGTGCAACCGGCTTGCTCATACCTGTCGTAACCAAGATACTCACCCGCTTTTTTATTTATTCTTCTACATAATCGCAAATATGGGAAATGGTTCATCTTCTGCCTCCACTTGGTCCGATTCAGGCGATGGTGGAGGGAAAGGCTATCGTTGATCAAACTATCGTGATTGAATGACTATTTCGTACATTCGTACTGGTTTATCGCGAATTTCAGCGGGTAGGAGGGAAGGGAAGGGAAGTGCGGGCCTCCGTCGAGCGCTGAGAGCTGACGGGTTGTGTTTCTGGTCATCCCGATTCCAAACCTAACCAAAAGACTAGACCTATCACCTAGAGTATGAGAGAAGAAGCTGATCATGATCACAATCATGATCCAGCTGTTCGTCGTATCGTACAAACGGGATGTCGTCCATCATCCACAACGTATAAAAATGTCGTTCGGTTTCTACCGTCCACGATCTCCTCTCGACTCTCCAGTTGTGAAGACCCCGCGCGCGAGCGTCAACTGTGTGCGTTGTGTGGTGAGCGTCGTGCTACTCATCGCCCAACTAGTGGATTATTGTTGTTGGTGAGAGACCTTTCTGGGCATGGGCGCTTTGGTTGCGCTCCACAGGCGTCAACGATACCGCCCGCGTCGGGTGCCCTTGCCCTTGTCGGCATTTGGATGTGGGTCTCCCATCCCTCATGCATCATACATCACCGTATGTTCTCGGTTCTCGGTTCTCGAGCTCCTTCTCCTGGTCCGTCCATGACCGCCTATGCCATGGGAAAAGTAGGAGGGAGGGAAGCGCTGGCTTCCGTCGACGATCATGAGCACCGTACGCGTACAAATGCTTATTTAACGAATTTATATCGTCCCGGGATAGGCCCGGGCGCGCAGAAGAAACACTGCGGTCTTGAGCGCCGTTGTCGCTCCACGGGCGTCTAAGTACAGTCAAGCGTCCGCGTCCGCGTCCCCGTCAGGCGCCATTGCTAACCCTTATCGATTCAGTCGGTATTCAGATGTAGGACCGGTTCTCGAGCCCCTTTTCCCTTTTCCATGAGCGGGAGCGGGAGCTCTGCGCAACCGGCTTACCTCTGTCGTAACCTGGATACCCCCCAATTTTTCTTTGGTACATATCCCACAAAAGGGTATTTTCCCGTTGTGTTTTTCCCGTAGGTATAAGTACGTCCAATTTAGGTAGGTAACGCCGTCGTGCGTGGAAACATACTTAGAGTATTTATTTTGAGTTTGCAACCCAATCAACGATTTTCTTTTTTAGCACTTTGGCACGTTGAAAATTGATCCCGTCGTCGGGGAGGGGAACGGGGTTAATGTTATGCAATAGAGTTCGAGGCGGTCGTCGCTTAGAGTACACGTTTCTCAGCACCCACCACCATCTCCATAGACAAGAAGGCCCAAGGGATTTCGATTCCTTTCCTTTCCTCATTTTCGACCGCCCACAACCCATCACCTACACCCGGCGCGACGTTGAACAGCACAGCGCGCCCACCCCCGCCCGGCATAGCGGAGAGCTGAGGTAGAACGAGGAGAGGAGAGGAAAGGATACGTACCAGGTGTACTTCCGCCATCCTTCCTTCCCTTTCGCGTCGACGCCCACCACACCCGCATCCCATCCACTCATATCCATATTCACACCCGCATCCGCATCCCCTCCGGTCGGTCGACGCCCTCACCCTCACCCTCACCCTCCCTCACCCCGAGGCCTCACCCGCGTCGCGTCTATTTTCATCCAGACAGACCATAGTTCACCCATCCCGCGTCACTCGCCATTCTCGAGACTCGTGCCGTTCGACGCGACGTCAGCATCAGCTGCCAGGTTCTATCTCTATCGTATAAACCCCTTTCGCGCCGGGCAAGCAAAGCCACGGGAAGCAGGCCCGAGGCACGCCCATCCACCCAATCGTCCGTTCAGCCGTTCAGCCTCGTGCAAACAGCGTGTTTGATATTCCCGTCAGTCCGCGCGTTCGTTCCGTGGACCGTTCGACCGACCAGGCCCTCGTGATACGTACGGGGTACGTCGGACCTGAAGCTTGAAGGACTAGGACGCAAGAGAGGCAGCAGGAAGTGATAGGACGATAGCAGGATTGGACTTGGAATTGGGGATATCGAGCGAGCGAGAGGTCAGGCAGGAACGCTCAAGAACGTTCATCCCGTATACTTCAAGTCTAACAAGACGCGCCGTGCATCACTTCCCCAACACCCGGAACTACCAACGGACGCCAGCACCTCGCGCTCACAACGCAAGGTGAATATTTCGTCAAGCACATTCGACTCCGGTGAGTAAGCACATCCATCCAATCCGAGATTCCCATCTGAGATCCGGGGTTGCAGCAGGTCAGGTGCCTTCATCCCCAACCCCAAATCCCCGTCACCCTTCAGTACCCCAAGCAAACCCAAGGTCTCCCGGTGAACTCAACCCACAGACAGGACCACCATCTCGATTCTCGATCGGCCCAGCCATCCCCTCGTTGCGAGGGATCTAGATACGATCACCCACCCCAAGGCGAGGCCAGCAAAAGGGAGGATTCCCATAGGAAGCAGGGACGAGGACGATTACGCTTACGCTCTCCCTTTGATTTTTTGGTTTTTGGGCTGCGATTATAATTCGAGCGTGCCCCGGATCCGCTCATGATGCACTCCTCTCCATCTTTGCCTTTGCCTGTTCCCCGTTCTGACGAGCCCAAGCGTCGTCGTCCTGCCCCGTTGGCTGCTGAACGAGGTGAGTTGGAGTATAGGAGGGCCCCCTTTGTCCATCGCTCACATGCCCGCAGCACCAGCAACAACACCAGCAACAGCAACAGCGTTGACGGACACCAAGCGCGCACGCACACCCGCACCTGCACGACAGCGATACCAGCACCGACATACCAACAGCCTCGGACTGCCCAGCCCCAACGCATCCTCCACCTCCCTCTCCCTCTCATCGTCCTCCGCCTCCCTCTCCCCCTACCACAACCCCTACCCCTACCACGCCCCTCGCACGCCGCACACCCACACCCACACCCACACGCCACTGCGCAGCGCCTCGGCAGCTTCGCTCGCTTCGTCGTCCTTTGGAGCACCAGCATCGCCGCGGGCACGACCAGCAGCAGTACTGCCGCCTGGCACCACCACCCCCCATACACCCACACCAAAGACACCCCAGCACCAACGCCCCCTTTCACCCAGCACCCCCCGCGCACGCGCGAGCCCCTTCTTCCGCCTACTTCTACCTTTCGCCGGCTCGCCTTCCTCCCCGAATCCAAATCCAAGCCCGACGCCGACACCGCCGACATCGACGTTCGTGTTCAACGTTAGCAACACCACCACCGATAAGAGTAGCAGCGACATGCTACACCACCCACCACCAACGCCCCAGCACCCGCTACACTCGCCCATGGCCCAACCGCCCACCCCCAGCCGCTCGGAACGTCTCCTCCGGGACGCCCTCCAGCGGGACGAGAAGGAGCGGCATCACCTTTACCACAACAACGCCCAACTACCCTCGTCGCCGTCGCCCCTAGTATCGTCGTCCTACCTGCCCCTACCCCTACCCCTGCCTTTACCCACCTCCCCGTCAACGAATAGACCGACGCACAGGAGGCGCCACTCGCATGTGCCCACTTCTACGACGACGACGACAAGGAGCGAGGAGTACACGCGCGGCTCGTTCCTCTTCCGCACGCCGATGAGTAACCCGCGTTCGCCGTCGCCGCCTTCTCCGCCTCCACAGGAGGCACCGCAAGAGGCGGCTTTCTATGGCGGCGACGCGGAGGGGTCGGTGCCGACTACGCCTAGTCGGACACACCACCACCACCATCACCAACATGCACCCCACCACCAACAGGAACACCAACAAGAGCAGGAGGACCGCACATCGTCCGCCTCGCGCCGCCCCCGCTCAATACGCTCCCAGTCGGGCGAGCGGAGCCCCTCGCCCTCGCCCTCGCCTATGAACCCGCACGCGCACCGGCGCAGACGGCCGGGGTCGCTGCAGCTACCGTTACACCGTCCGTCGCCTTTGGTGCTCGAGGACGCGCATAATAACGTCAGCAGCCTACGGTCATCATCACAGCAGCGACAGCGCCACGCGGTAGGAAAGGAGGAGAGCCCGAGCGCCCCGAGGCGGAGGCCGGCTCCTATCTCGCTCGAACGAGAACACACACTCTACCCCGCACCGTCAGCACGCGCAGGAGGAGACCGAGACAGGGAAGGGGAGAGAGAAGGCGAACGGCTGGTAGAGACCCCACAAGGCCAAGTCCTGAAAGCGAGGTTGGAGCGGGTGTTGTTGACGGGGAGGGTCGTCGAGGGGCCTGGGCGGGTCGTCGAGCCGACAGACAATGATAGGAGGAGGAGTACGAGCAGGAGCGAAAGTGTGAGTGCGAGTGAAAGTGCAAGTAGGACGAGCGAAAGTGGTGGAAGGAGTGAGGATGGAAGTGAGAGTAGGAGTGCGAGTAGGGGCACGAACGAGGTGAGGGACGAGGAGGGGGGGTGGCCTTGGAGGAGGGAGAGGGAGCGCGAGCGTGAGCGGGTGGGGGCGAGGGAAAGGCAAGGGGAAAGACTGGGGAAGAGGGAGGAGGTGCGTCGTGCTATTTCTTCCCCATTTTTAACGCATATATTCAATTTTTTTGTGTGGTTACTTCGTACAGGGTATATTATCTAGCCCTCAGTCTCAGAGCGCAAGCGCAAGCAGCAGCTCGGGGTCGTCCAAGCCCCACCTACACCCACACCCGCACCCACCACCCTCAGCGTCAGCCGCGCATAGCACGTCAAGGTCGCGCTCTCGGGCGCAGACGCACCCCGTTCCGCCATCCTCTTCCACCTCGAGCGCCGCGGCGGCGGCAACATCAACGTTAGCTACGCCAAGGAGGGCCGAGACGCTCTCTACTCCCACCACAACCACCGCGTCAAAGATGAAGAAGGCGGGCGAGATGAAGCATACAGGCACGGGGACGACGCCGCCGTTGGTGGCCTCCGGCTCTGGGTCAGGCTCAGGCTCTGGGTCAGGCTCAGGTTCGGGTTCTGGGTCGGGGTCGGCGGAGTGCGACGCAGATGGAGACGGAGGAGATGCAGATGGAGAGCTGAAGCTCCTCACCCCGCCGCCGACGCCGCCGCACCAGACGAGGCTCTTTTCCTACCTCGGTGGGGCTAGAGCAGGAGGGGCGGAAACGTACTGTCCGAGCCCGTACAAGACAAGGCATGACCTGCCTCCGCGAAGGGGGGCTTTGCCGTTGCCTTTGCATAGTGCCCTCGGTGTTGGGAACGGCGTAGGTGGTGTAGCGAGGAGGCCGGCACACGCACCCTTGGGCTCGCGAGAGCAGGAGCAGGAGCAGGAGCAGGAGCAGGAGCGAGAACGAGAAAGAGAACAAGAACAAGAACAAGAACGAGAACGAGACTCGTCCTCGTCCTCCGAGCAAACAACATCCTCCTCGCGCTCTTTCTCCTTCCCGTCATCGACGTTCGCTAACGCACCCTTGACCGCCTTCCACCTCCCACCCTCTACTCCTCTTCCACCTCTATCCCCACCGGCTAAACTCCAACTGGCCGGCCCCGTCCCCACCCGCCCCCCATTCAACGCACGCAAAGCCTCCGCGCAGTGCCGCGCCATGGACGGGTACGTGAGCTTCGCGAGCGTGGAGGGGCTGGGGGAGCCGCCTGCGGACCCGATGTCGCCTGTTGACGACGCCGAGGGAAGTGAGCAGCAAGGAACGAGAGGAGCGGCAGGGGTGTTGGCTGCTGCGTGGGGGAGGCTGGTTGGAGTCGTTAGTGGGGGGTCGGATGGGGTGGGGGAGTCGAAAGAGGGTGGAGTCGTGGTGTAGGAGCCACGGCAAGGCAAGGCAAGGCAAGAAATTTGAAGAAAGGAAGAAGAAAGAAAGAAAGAAAGAAATTTGAAGAAGCAAGAAGGAAGAAGGCAAGAAAGGAAGAAAGAAAGAATGGAAGAATGGATATCTATCAGTGTATTTTTTGCGCGTTATCTCAAGCAAGCATCGTCATATTCGTCATTGGGTTTCTCTTTTCCTTTTCCCTTTCCCCTCGAGCTCGATTTTTTTATTCTTCCGTTGTATGATCCCACATTCCATACACCTCTATGCTTCTGCATTGTATCAACTCCTTCCTCCCTGGTTTCGCTTTTGTTTTTTTTTTTTGTATCACCCAACCCAACCCAACCAGCTATCTTCTGGATACAAGTACACATAATTTTGGATTCGAAGTACATGCCTACGCTCCTTTAATCCCCTTTGCCTCCTTCCCCCTCTCCGAGTGCTTTCCGAGTGCTTTCCAAGCGCTTTCCCTTCCTTTTCCCTCTATTCCCGACCTCCGCCACCACTCCACCCCTCGCGAGACCTCTCATCTCGATCGCCAATCGCCAATCGCTCATGGACGAGCAACCTGGGCTCTCGAGATCAGCCTCCCGACGTTGTCTTCCCCGAACTCGACCAACCCAAGACCGAGCGCTATGACTCGAGCAAGTCGAGAAACACACACTACGCTACGCTATAATCGAAGTCGCGATCACCTATAGACGCTGTTTAATGGCCATCCCCTCCGCCTCCTATATATCCCCCAGTCTATCACATTCGTTTGGTCCCCTCCTATCGTCCCCATACACGCATTCGTCCCCCGTCGAGTCGTTTATAATTATACAACCCAAAACTACGTTCCTGTTCCCCTTCGTGGTCGTTGAATATTTGAGTCTTCATAGGTAGAATTGTTTCGAAAGTTGAAATCGCTTTGTACATATACTTACTTACTTATACAGTTTGTCTGGATCGAATTGAATCGAATTGGATAAAGGATGAATATTGGATAAAGGATGAATATTGAATTGTTCGAAGTTGGGGAGTTGTGGATGACAGACGGTATGAAGCTTATGCGACGGAGTGCGCCACACCATCTTTTTTGGACCCAAGTCATGGAGTGAGCGTATGCAAATGTCGTTGAAGCTTTCGGATGGACTTAGCCAGACGGGCTCCTCGTATGCTCCGCTGACATTGAGAACACGTCGTGTTAACGTTAAACGCTAGCAGTAAGGTTTTTTTGGAGGAATTGTGGACCTTTCGAATAAGACTGACAGGCGGAATGAAAGATGACACTGGGTATGAGTGCGCCACACTATCTTTTTGGGCCCACAGTACGGAGTAAGCACAAGTACGTACGAGGTCGAAGCTTTTCGCGCTCAATCGAAATCAAAATCACCTATAGACGGCCGCTGTTCAATCGCCACGGACTTTTTTTCCTTGGGTTGGGTTGTGTTGGGGCCCTCTCCACCTCCGGACCCTGTTCCCCGGTGTTTTTCCCCTTCTCTTGCAAGACCCAGGGGGCGTCGTCGCAACGAACACTATCTATCTATCTATCACACTCGTTTGCCCGTCCTATCAGGCACCGTTCGCGTCCCCCATCGCGTCCCTCATATAATTACCCAACCCACAATTATGTTCCCCTCCCTTGCTCTCGTCGTCGTCGCTGAATCTTCATAGGCAGAAATTTCCGAAACTTGAATCGCAGTTGTCTGAGTCTGAATCGAATAAAGCACGAATTGACAATTATGAGAGCCAGGAAGAATTGTACATGGATCTAATAGAGATTGACAGGTGGTATGAAGCTTATGAGACGGAGCATGCTCGAGTGCGCCACACTATCTTTTTTTGACCCAGTATATTGGAGCGAGCACAAGTCGGGGCTGTCGAAGTTTCTGGAATTCTGAGCTTGGGTAGGACGTCCTCTCCTCGTACGCTCCTCGTACGCTCCATTGACATTAAGCACACGTCGTGTTAAACGCTAGAATTAGGATTTTTGGGAGGAACGCTGGACCTTTTAAATAAGACTGACAGGCGGAATGAAGGGTAACACTAAGTACGAGTGCGCCACACTATCTTTTTGGGCCCACAGTACGGAGTAAGCACAAGTACGTACGAGGTCGAAGTTTTCGGACTTCGTCCGAGGGACTTCTGCTCTCCACAATCCTGGTGACTGACATTCATCTCGCCTTTGATTGGGAGTAGAAATCGAGAATCGAGACCTCGAGAACTGAATAACTCGGACTGTTTAGAAATAAATGCTTTTTGGGACGCCGGCCTAGGCCAAAGGTCATCCAAGCCCGGTCATTTTCAAGTACACGGGCGGTGCCAGAATGGCCGGACGGTACGACGGTAGAGGCTGCGTACACGTACACGTCATCAGGATGGCCAAAAGGCACCCCGCGATCTCGGTGCACGACCACACGACCATCGTGTGATCACTCCGTGACGCTGCGTAAGTACCCCAACTTACCGAATTTATTCCTCCTCGTCCTAGTAGTTTAAATTCCTCCCATGGCCAAGTCCCTGCGCCCGAATCCCTCCGTCCCTTGTTCCCTTGTTTCCTTGCTGTGTGAAGGCTCGATGTGTGAAGGCTCGACAAACAAAAGAGCTGTGCAGGGTCCATTCTGGGGTGCATTCCCTTTTTCATTCTGACCTCTTTCTGACCCGCAAACGAATCGATATCAGTCTATAAAGGTGCACATTTCGATTCGAAGACGATGGCCGCTGGCGTCGGGCGGCAGGATCCGAGAGGACGGTAGGTAATTGCGGAATAAGGGAAATTGATAATTATGGAGTGTTCTAGGGTGTGTGAGCTTCTAGGGTGCGAGCATGAGCATGTTGTGAGGAGGGGGACTTCTCGGATGCATGTTTCACTGTCATACTGGATTCATTACAAGATAGAGTACAATTAGCAGGGGATCGTCACAAGCGAGATTGGGAAATTTAAGAGTACTCTTATCAGGAGGTTAATTCGCCATACACGAGAGAATGAGGCATATAGGCGCTGGCGGTGCAAGTTATCCACTGCGCGAAATTTGCCGTTGAGACAAGTGCTCGACGCGAGTTCTGGGATACGAAGGCTTTCGATTCTTGTGGCGTATGGGAGAGTCTGCGATCGCACCAACTTTCCGTGCCAATACCCTTCTCATGTACCCAGTAAATATTGCACCCCGCTTTTCAATTGTCCACCGTGGTCTTTCCATTAACAAAATTGGAAGGGAAGATGCCCGGGGACTCCTCCTTGACCCCATCTTTCAAGTTTGCAACTTAGACACGGACAACAGCCCCACTTTGAACGCCTGTAGAGCGCTGATAACGGTCCTGTGAGGCTCGTGCTACTGACCCCCATCTTCCTGACAGTCCATCAAACATATCGTGGTCGAAGTCTCCGAGTACAAGAACGGTGATATACAACGGTCCGATTCCATTCTCCACACTTCGCGAAGGTCACGAGGAGTGCATCTCGCTGGGAACACATCGAATTGCGCCAACTACCGGGTTTCGTTGTACTGGACGGACCAGCGATCTTGTTGGGATTCCCTCCGCTCAATTTAAGTATGTTCTGTGGCCCGGCGGCATGCCGTACATATGTGAATCCCCTGACAGCTGCTCTAGTTGCGATGCTCGAAAGAGGAGTATTCGATGCGGTCCTATCTGTGATGGGGTTAAAACGGGCGACGAGCCACGTATCCGAGTTCCACGATGCTCGCGCTTGATGTCCTCCTCAGCGCCGATAGAGTATAGGTGTCGATAACTTAGGTATTTTGCTATTCTCAGACCCGGACGCAAATGGATAGAGCCAAGGTTCAAGAACCCACGGCGATCGTGATGGTATTTGGGATAGAAGTTCTTCTCTCTAGTCTCCCAGAAAATTTTCAGCGGCGAATCTAGCTTTGTTCTAACGCAAGATGGGCGCGGGTTGTAAACATAGACGGGCGTGACGCTGGCTCAAATTTAACGAGATGCTTGAGTGAGTTTGTAAACCGTTGAGCAGAAAGTAACGTCAACCCAGAAGAGTGAATAATTATATTTAACGTTTCCTAAAAGACAACTCAATTAGCATTCTGAGTGGCGCACGCGTCAGCCCCTATTCACGCACCTCGGTCGGCAAACTCCGGTCGGCGGCGGAGAATTGGCGGAGGTCGAACTCCTTCCTTCCCATTTTTTGTCTACGACTTTCATTACTCGTTGGTCGTTTCTCAGGCGCGGTTACCCTTCTATCTGTCTAGAAGGATTTCTCGTGGTAAGAAAGGCTCCCGGGCAGTCGTCTTTTCTCACTTATAGAGCCACCTGCAGAACATTGGACAAGAAGCATGCGTTCAAAATTATGCATGTTCTGTCTTATCCGCCACTCTACTGCTGCCACGACATCCGTTGGTCGTGTCTTTCTGTGTGTTTCTGCAGCGTACAACTCTCGCCAAACTTTTTGTCCTGCCACTGTCCTACGTCTTCAAGACATGCTTTTACAAGGACGAAACTTGAATGCATGTAGCTTGCTCGGAGATGGCTCGTCAACGTCTCTTGTTGCGGTTATTCTCTTTCCGTATTGCTCGTTCGTCTTTTCTGCCGTCTACCGCATTTCTCTGCGAACCTGGAGGATATCGTATGACTATCATGACTAGGGCAGCAAATTTTCTGAAAGAACCTCCTCGTATACGTCAATCGGTCCGCGGGCGATATAGAACGAGGCTCTTGATATGATCTCGCAGCTTCTTGAACCTTGGACGACCTCACCTATCTTCGATTCTCGTTGTTCTTCTCCTTTTCCGTCGAGGATCGACTTGGGCTACGTTCGTCGACAGGTCGGTACCAATGTCCGCGTTCCAGGACCCAGTCACCAAGGCGGGTCATGGACAGGCGTTGATTGCCATGGAGCACTCCCACGTATCTGGCGGGCCAACATCTGCCTGGAAGACGATGTCATAGAAAGCTAAGTGCGCGCAATGATGTCAGTCGTGCGTCATTTCTTGGGCCCTCAAGTCATCTGGAAGGTCGAAGCTCACCTTAAGGCAAATTAACGTTTCTCCCAAGGCGGTGTCTCTTGCGATAATTTCGAGAAAGTGTCGCAAGGTTAGTGGAATCGCTTGCTAAATCCGGAACGCTGAATCCTGGACCCATAGGGCGGCGGAGATCACGAAGTTCTTGGTATCTCCTGCGATACAACCGAGTATTCGCAGTGTCGGCCTAATCCACCGTTCTCCTGGTATTACTCAAAGCCTCTGATTCCCTTCATGTGGACGAAGATATCTTGGAGGAAAGGTAAGTTTACTTCCTGCCAATCCTGACGACACTTGCCGGAATCCGTCGCCCCACACGGCGAAGCTTCGGACCTCGTACACCTTGATTAGGCCTGCCAGGACTTTCGATGCCTATGTGATCGTATTCAGTCCTTGATGGCTCGACTCGGGACTCACCATGTTCTGGGGTACCCCACAGCTTCGGAGGTTCTGCCAGCGATCTCCAGTCATCCAGGGCTCTCTTTGTACTTTCACGCCGCAATCTCGCAGATGACAGGAGATAGAGACCCAGATATCGAGCGTCAAGCTGAATAGACAGATATCTCGAGGACAACGAGTTTATCCCGCAATCGATTATCTTAATTCATTAAACGTCTCCCGATTTCATATATAGGCCTCGTGAAATTACGAGGATGGCACAAAATGGGATGGCCTTCATGAAATTACAGTTGATCGATACACGCGCGTTTGTCCTCTTGCAGTGATTCCAATTGTCTCCCCCCTGCTATCGTCTCTGGCTCCGAAAGAGATGTACCCTGCCTCGTGGCTTCGGATGGCTGTCGGTCCGCAATGGAGGGAAATAAAGCTCATAGATTCAGATATCTGCGGCGACGATGACGATAATCGATGATGCCATTCACCCCCATCGCTCGACGACTATTCTCGCCGATACTTCTCCTCGTTATATCGCCCTAGACGCCGCTTTGCAATGCCAGTTCCTTGGATCCATCCTAGCTGCGCCTGTGTTCGCCTACATACAGGGATCTCACACCACTGACAATACCTGCATTACTTCAAGCATGACAAATGAACGCATATTACCAACACTGCGATCACTTGGGCTACTAGTTAGCCCTTTAGATGTGGTGCTAACTTCCACCTGACCATTACAAGCTGCACCATTGCTTACGCAAAGCTTAAGGCACCCACCTCGATTCGTTTCTTCTATCTCATGGAATCCCGGGTTACGAGATCTTCCACGGTTTAGTCTTCTGGACGGGGAGAAAGCCGTATTCCTTCGTGAACACACCATCCATCATCCTCGTGCTCGACCTCTGAATCAAAAGCTTCAGGCTTATTTATCTTCCGACGTTCACTGACCAGCAGTTTACTGTCAACTTTCTGCACTCCGGGTTTCTCTGGACCGGTCAAGGCTGTCGAGGATCGGAATCAGTACGGTGTCTAACAGGCCTCCGAAAACGTGTACGCTTTGTGTTCATGCGAAGTGATCTGAAGTGATTTGTCTTGACGTATTACCCCATATAATTCTCCTCTAAATGAAGTCTACTTCAACGTGAGATCCTGTCCTCGGTCAAATGACTAGGTCGACTTCTCTGCACAGCTCCCCCGAAATTAAGATCCAGCAGTTGTTGCACCCCGCCGTTCTCCGACGTGATTGCTTGGTGGTCACACTACTACGTTCAAGCTCCATACTGTCAGATATGACGGCGCTCAGCCAGAGCGCACTCGATAGGTGATCTGTCTATCACATGACGACTGAAACTCCGTGGTCGTCCTCGAGGCTTCTCGTCATCCGAATTCTTGGGACAATGGTCAGTTGAGCGGTGAACACCCAGAATTTGTTATCTAGGCGCTTCAAGCCTTTGGCGATTACTGTAAATTGTTCCGCTATCACGAGAGGACCTGTCAGGTGGGAGATAAGAATCATACTGGCGTTCACGAGCATTGTCGGAGAATCTGGCCATTTCCCGTGCGCACGTTCATGAATCCCTTGTCCTTGCTAACATTTATGCACACCTTCGGGTGCTCCTATGAGCGGTAAAAGAATAGTTTCTTCTGCCGTTTCGCCTCATTATATGGGCATGCCGACGTACAAGGCGGGGTAAACTGCCTATTTGTAAATGCCTAGTAGGATGTGGAATCTCGCAAATGATGCCTTCGGGGAACCTATAGGTGTTTTGCGGATACGCTGCCAGCCTGCCACCTGTTTGGAATCCTACGACATTCCCAAGATAATCTAACGTGGGATGTTGATGGATCTCGTGGTGCTCTTCACGATGTTACTCTATTCACGATGTTATTCACAAAGACCCGGTGGCGGTAGGCCTGTGAGATACGCCACACAAATCCACGGCCCGGGAGTTCCGGCACTTGGAAGAACTCCTGCGGATGTGCAATGGTTCGAGCTCCCCTGAAAATTCTGGATGAGTTTAGCACAGAAACCTCCTCCGGAACAGATCTGATAGTGGTAGTGCGGCTGGCAGGATGGTACGCCTGCCAGTAATTACCCTCAGGGACTTCCCACCCGAGCTCGAAAGCTCGACATTCTGCTACTAGTACTACCAGGTATGCGTCGCGTGATCAGGTTTAATCAACAGGGTCGCTTGTCTCCACGAGGTATAAGCAGTTTATAATGGAAGCATATCATAGAGACGCCAGGTAATTTTGTTGGAAATTGCAAGACCAACCAGTCACTAAGGGCGCATCGAACTTTTTGTTGCACCAGTGTAGATAAGGGCAATTCCTGTGGGGTCCGATAGCTTGGATCCTGTATTACGACGTGGGCAGGAGTTCAAAAATCCAATATGAGTACCCAAGCTTACTGCCGCCCGAGCAAGCGTATGTCAATATGTTGTCTTGAACTCTCCATGTGTAGTATTTGATGTCCTCGAAGAGAAGAGGTTTCCATTTCTCGAGAATGCCAAAGGCTCGAGAGCGGAGGTGGTAACGCTCATCACCCAGGATGTCAGAGGTGCTCAATTTATGCCAGAGGGCATGGGATAAAAATTGTATCTGTGATGCCTAGAAAGCGTTGTAAGCTTTGCGAGAGATTATTCAAAGAATATGTATGAACGAATACATACGCGAAGATACGCGCTCGATGGCATGTCATAGCTCTCGATTGTTGACAAGAGTTGGTCCAGGAAAGACGGGTGATAAGTCGAAAGGTCTTTTAACCATGGGATAGCATCGCATATGTCGCATATGTTTGCACCCCAAGCCTCCATTATCTCTACGATATTTTCGTCCAGTTCCTCGTTGGGAAGATCTTAAGCATTGCGCTGGCTGCTTGTTGGAGCATGTGTTGTGTACCTGCAAAAATTAAAATAAGCGAGTCCATGCGTTTGATACTCTGGAAAGGTTGTCGCAGATCAGCAGGGGTCTGGCCCAAGTGTTCACATTGGCCAGCGGCTAAATGGCGTATGGGGTCTCGATAACTCTCTGTAATGCTGCTGTTGACGCAGAGGTGAAGATTCCGGCGTTTGGGACAATGGTGTCTAGACTTTGTGTTTTCGATATCTCGAGCAAGTCATGAATTGGTGGGAGAGGTATAACGAGTTTCTCGAGGAGAGGAGTGAGACGACGGAGGGTAGACAACTCTCCGGGCTCGAGGGAGATGGCCACACTGAGGCTTAGCGATGTAAGGTTAGAACTCGTGGAAGAGCTCGACCAGCCTATGAGGGCAGTGAACCTTGGAATAAAGTCAAGAATTTTGCCACAGGATCCCGCTTCACGAAGCGAAGGGAGGGTTAGTCGCTCGAAGAATTCTACATGAGCATGGGGCCAGAAGTCGACAAAAAGTGTTTGGAGGTTGGGAAACTGAATTGGCGCTCCGCGGCCGATTAATTGACAAGGGCTGAGGGTGAGCAATCCGATTTCTTTGGAAAGCAAACACAGGACATTCTCCTGGTCGAATTTGTTGCGGACCAAGTCTTCATATACCCTAAGCTGCGACCAAGGGGCGCTTATCTGGAAGGCGCTCACGTGTCGACCTACATCCCCACGTAACATGATATCTTGAAATTTAGGCGCTCCAGCAAACATGTCGAGGTCATATGCATGCCAGGCTTCAGGAGTTTTAAAATCAAGGACGACCCGTGACAGAAGGGTAAGGCCCCCCTTGATCGAGGATAGCTTTGCAATGGTTTCGGGCCTGGCTTGCACAAATAAATGTCGCCACTGCTCGCAGCGTGCCATCAGGTCAGCGAGGAGGGAGGAGGCGTCGTGATGAGGCGAATCGGACTCGTAGACGCAAACGCGGATTTAGGCATTTCGAGATCGCTCAAGAACGAGTGCAATACACTCTTCGAACGATGGCGTCTGCCTCGAGGGGAGGGTTAAGTCGGCAACGATGATATTCCAGAAACGAGGGCTCGATATCATGACGTGCCTCCATTCTTGACAAACGTGACTTAATCCCCAGGAGTATCGAAAGCGGCGGCAAGGGAAGGGAACCTCTCTGGCTTCAAGCAATATCTTCTCTCCTAGTTCGTGAGGGAGGATGCTGACGGGGGAAAACAACGAGGTGGTATATTCTCCCAAAGTGATGGACAGGTCACTTTGTTCCTGGACTGATGCTTAGCCAAGATTCCTCTCAAGCTGAGAAATCCTTTTCTTGAGGGCAGAAACCGATTGCTTGATTTCGTTTACCTCTTCAAGGAAAGGAGGTGCATTCGAACGTTTCCGGCGTGAATACAAGCCCGTGCCTTCTGGTGGCAGTGAGGACACGGTGTATGAGGATGTTCTCTGATTTACAAGCATATGGGCGATTATAGAAAGGATTTGAATATTCGCTCACACTTGAAGCTTGACTCGTTGAAGAATGACAACTGACAACTTGGTTAACCCAACCACTGTGACTGACTCAGAGCGTACTGGCCTTACCGGCTCACCTATCGAACAGAACCAATATGATTCATATAAACCAGAGGAAGCAGAGGTATGGGATACATACCAGTAGTAAAGAATAGATGAAAGTCTGAGGTCAGGTTGCAAGTTGAAGCTGAAGTTGAACCTCGAACTACGACACACGTGACGTGAAGTGCTCGGGCCATTCCCATCACGATGACTGTTGAGCGCAGGTTGTCTCGGACTTTCACCAATCAGTGAGCTAAATTCGCGGAAATGTTGTTTTATTTTCTGCTTAACGTTGAATAGGCGCCCGATCGAAATAAATGAAACTGTCAACAGTTTTCCTTAACGCGAAACATTTGTTTCCGGATCTCCTCCGTTCAAATAACTGCCCCACTCGTGCACAAGAAGCCAGGGTGCGCGAAGTGATTGAACAGGCAGAGACAGAAAGAGCCAATCTCCAGGAGACTACACACCATAATTGGGGATTTATGATCCAACGAAAGATACATCGTCTGGACGAACTCATAGGTAAACACCAAAAAATTCTGGCACCTATTCGACGCCTCCCTCCCGAGATCCTTTCGGAAATCTTCAGTCATGTCACCAATGAGCCAATACGAGGACATGGAAAGGATGCTCTACGAGACTGCTGGACTGTGTCTCACGTTTGCAGATCCTGGAGGAGCGTCGCTCTGTCTTCGCCGACATTGTGGAATCGGCCGCCTCCCATCGACATCGTTTCCAGAGGCAGTCGCAAGGCCAGACGCTCGAGAAGGGAGACCTCACAGCTTCTTTATCTTGAGGAGGTTCTGCGTCGATCCATCGCGGCGCCTCTCACCCTGATAATTAATGTAGGGACCCGGTCAAATCCTCAGGCTCTTGACCTCATCTCACGCCATGCAGAACGATGGGAATCGGTCGATATCATAACGCAGTACAAGCATCTCTCCATTCTTCAGCAAGTCAAGGGCCGACTCGGTCTCCTCAAGAAGCTCTCTCTCGTCGTCCTCAATGTCACAGAGGTCGGCCAGGTCTTTACCATGTTCGCTGATGCCCCACAGCTCGTCGATATTTCTCTCCGCGCGATGTATCATATTGAGATGAAATTCCCGTATGATCAATTCACAAGATACAAGGATGCCACATGCATTCCTTCCAGGGTATGCAGTGTCCTCACCCTCTCCCACTCGTTGACGACTCTCTCCTTGCTATCGCTCGCAAGTCCTCCCCAATTCCCAGCTGCCACATTCCCCTTCCTCAAGACCCTCCAAGTCGTGTTTACTTATTGCCCGACTGGACCGCACGCGCTCAACGGCCTGACGATTCCTGCAATCGAGTCGATCCAGATGGCTGCTCTCTCCGGAAACACCGTCGCATCTCTGATTACCATCATCTCAAATGGCCCAACGCCGTCTCCGCTGAAGCGCCTGGCTTTTCGAAGCGAGATCATGCCTCCCGAGGAGCTGACCGCCCTCCTCAAGTTGACGCCGAGCTTGCTGCACCTTGATGCATCACTCCCTCACGAGGCCGACGTCTTCGCGTTGGCGAATGGGTCCAACGGCGTCCCGGTCGCCCCTCAGCTGCAGACATGCAAGTTTTATTTTAACAGCCCATTTCGGGACCGGCTCGAGGCCATCGAACGCCTCGTCGATGCTCGCTGCGAATTTCTAGAAGCAGACGGAGTGTTCATCCTCCCTGGCGAGCTTCGTCGGTTGAAGTCGCTCTCGCTCTATTTTGAAGATCATGGGGCTGGGTGGACGCAGCAGACATACCTCCATGGCCTCCATCCTTCGAGAATCTCAAAGCAGCTCGAGCAGTTAAGGAGGGAACTGGCACTTGGGAGTGCATATCTAGATGCAGCGCTCATTCTGCGGATCAACTCAATTATGTCGCAAGTCGAGGAACCCGAGGCGGACTGGGGCGATCCCTCAAATGTTCAGGTGTGCTCTCTTATTTTTTTTTTTTTTTTTACTTCTTTTGCAGAGAGTCTTACGCTTTGTCACCTTTGAACAGGCCCAGGTATTGTATCTAACACTCCACAATATCAGCCGATGGCCATTAACGACTCTTGGCGGCAAGTTCTATGCGAAGGAGGCCACCAATACCCTAAAGCGATGGGATGAAGTCTTCAATCGAGCGCTGGTGGAACCCCGCTGGGTCTTTGAAGGGACTTACATCCTGAAATATCTTCCCCGCGACGAATCTGAGAGTAAGCGATTGCTTTCAGCCCTCAGAAATAGACTCAGAGAGGAATATTTTTTAGTCCCATCTCCCTCGGAATCCCTTTCTCCGTCTGATGAGCTCATGCCTGTTCGATGGCCTCAGAATCTTAACAATTGGACGTGGTGCCCATAATGACTTTCCCTTCCTTGGCCAGGTTTCAGGACCTGGGTGGCATGGATGGTGTTAGGAAACTGACGATTTTTGCGTGTTGTAAGTATTTATAGGCACAGCATAGAAACGAACCGAGTTCTTGCCGAGAGACACCCTCAGGTCTTCTCGGTTGTGTCACCGCCAGAATGTTTGAACCCCAAGAATTGGGGTCCACCGACCATGTCAAGGCGATCTATCAAGTTCCAACCATCAGACGCACGCCAAACTATCCCATTTCAGTATCCTATAATCCAAGGTTCTATTAAAAGCTTTTATATCGAAGGTAATACGGTCATGAAAGCGAGCAGGCTAACCGATTGTTGAAGGCAGTAACTACGGCAGCTCTCTCGTGACGTATTGCCAGATGTAGTGCGACCATCCCTCTAGGACGCCAGCGCCAGACATAATATGCAGACAATCCCCTGAAGCGTGCTAGAAGGGCGAAGATTAAGTGACGTCCGCTGACAGCAAAGAGAACGTACTGCATCAGGTCGTAGGCGTGCCGGCCGGTCAATACCAAGGTAATGGATGTCCGGGTACTTCTTGTTGTCAGACGTGAGTTTCTGGTGATGACAGTCAGCATGGAAAGAGAAGTGGAGCGCGCAGTCCAGAACTTACATCGAACACGTCGTTAAACTCCCAGATATCGGCCCAGTTGAACCATCTGTTGTTCCAAGGCTGGATCGTCTTCCATGGCTCGCGGTGGTCATGGCAGTTCTCGTGGCCGGGAAGATACGCGCGGACGACAACGCGCGGCCTCTTCCTCTGAGAGGTGGCACCCATCTTCGCGCTCCGTAGCTTGTGACTCTCCCACAGTGCCATTTGGACCTCGTCCAGCCAGTGCTTCATCGCCTCGCGGAACAGGTTGACCACGCCTTTGATCCCAGGAGGTGAAGTTTTGGCGAAGAGATTCGTCGTCCAGTGGCCCGCGGTGCTAACGATCATCGTCCCGTAGTTTCCTTCCGGGAGCGGAGCGTTGAACTCGCCGAGGTACTCGGCGGGCGGCATCGTCCATACAGCTTCGTCGCTGAATAGGCTGGGGTCCTCCAGTTCGGTGCCAGAGGGCTGGATGGAGCTGTGAATGCCGATGAGCTGCTCCTTCGACAGCAGGATGTCCACCCGCCTGAACTTGACAAGAGGTGTTGTTGAGATGTTGAAGCCTTCGGGAAACTTGATGTAAGGAATCATCGGAGAATCTGGCTTTAGATAGAGGTATTGGGGCCAGGCGCGATCGAATCCGCCGAGTGTCCAGTCTGGTTCGGCCCTAACGTGGGGGTAGAGGATACAAGACAGCGAGAAGAAGTGGTTCTCGCTGACAGAGTCTGATATGCAGGGTCAGCTGAGAACGTGTACAGCGGTCATTGCACGCACCTCCGACCAAGTACCAACCGCCATCCTCCACCATATCCTTGACCAAGGCGGCGGGGTCTAATGGGCGCATGTCTTCACACCCTCGACCGGGTACCCACTGCCACGACTGGGCTTTTGGGAACCGATCCCATTGGTCCTCCCGGTCAGACGCCAGATGCCAGAAATATTCTCTTGAGCTGGCACACGCCTCGAATCCGGAGAAAGCGTGAGCGTCTTTGGGGTCCGTCATCTTAGTGGCATTCGTCCGCGGGTGATACACCCAGGTGCCGTCCGAGTAGGCCTGCGGTGTACATGTTTTCTGTGACCATGGCGTCTGGAAATTGGTGAGCCGCAGCGGTGTCCCTGTGCTGTAGGAGTAGAGTGCGAGAAGTCCAGTCGTAAGGACTGCCGCTCCAATTAGCTTCCGCACAGTTTGTGGACGGAAGTGTATCGCAGACATCGTGTTAGTGAAGGGCCTTGGAGGGCGTCAGCAACGAATCGCCTCAATTTCCCTCGACAAAATGGTCACTGACAGCGAAAAGAGAGTGTAGGAGGCGCGTGGTGGTGGTAAAGATCAAACAGATTTCAGCGCGTGTAACCCGTCGGCATCTCTAAAAGTTCCGCGATCAATGAATACGGAATGATCATCTCCATTTAGGTGCGCCTGCCCCGCGACAACCCTCGATGATCTACAGCTACAACGATTATACTTTGAGATAGAATGGCTTCAAGTAGTTGAAATACTGTACATACATCACTACACCCAGTTCGGCCAGTTAATGTTGCCAAAGTCAGATTCATTTTTAAAGCCATAAACCAAATGCTTGTCAGGTAGGGTTGCCCGAGTTATCCGGTCAACTGAAACAGCGCCCCAAAAATCAGCAGCAACTGCCGAGGAGGAACAGACACGCGTACCATAAAATAGGATATGTAGTCTCGCCAGCCGGTGACCAGCAGATATCCGGTAGTTCCCCTTGAAATAAAGGCTCCCATTTCTTCAGGATTCGACGAGCACGCGCTGGGAAGCCGCGTTCGAGAGATGCTTCCTCAGATGCAATTCGTCGTAAGGTGGGATGAATTCTAGAAGCCTAAAGGTGTTGTGCTCCGAATTCAGAAGATCGGGTCTCAACAGAAAGTGGGAAGTAAGATATCTTAAATATAGGTCTCGCACGTCTTCAACCTCTAGGTTCTCCAAGGCAGCAAAGCATTGCTCTAACCTCTCCGACCTGTTGAAGCCCAATTGCCGTATCATTGCCGAACGGGGTACAACAATATGCATGGCATCAAGTCGCGTCTGGACATGGAACAGGACATTTGAATGCACATTTGACTTCCACCCATGAAGACGGGCCTGCTGGCAAGGTCCCCAAAGCGACTGGCCAAAATAGATAGCAAGCTCTTGGATGATGATATTTTGATTATCGTCTTCTCCCTCGGTATATTCACAACGCGAAGCTGCAAGCACATTAAGCGCCCGGGATGTGGGGATATCGATCAATTGCTCGGCGAAGAATCGGCATACTTGTAAGCGCGGGACGAGCTTTTCTGTACCTCGCCCAGCCAGATCGAGGATATCTGAGACTGCGACCGGAAGGTTGGCGTCCAAGTAGACGAGGTTGGGGACCAGCCGGAGTAGAGCTGACAAGGGTGTAGTAGTCTCCTCGAAGATTGTAGAGAAGGAGAGATATTTTAACTGAGAAGGTGCACTGTTCGAGATCATTTCAACAAGGGCTCCGACAAGATCGCCTCCTATTGATGGTGAGATTGTTGAGAAATCCAGCTGTGAGGGGCGTACTGAAGCTGATCTGGAGAGAGACAAGGTGCGACAGTGTTGTGAGCGGTACGGGCGATATGCGGGACATATCTAGGAGGGTGAGAGCCCTGAGTGGAGAATTGGAATCAGATTCATGGACGGCTACTGAAAAACTGTCCAAAGAAATTATTTCCTTGAAATTGACTAGCTGTGAATAAGGAAAGGGCATCTCCTGAGGCACACCATCAAGGTAAATTTTGCGTAGGCGGGGAGCGATGTCGAACATCTCGGGCACAGCGTGGATAAGGCCGCAGACCGAGATGGAGTGTGTGGAGAAGCAGAATTTGCCTCTAATTCCACTAAATGCGGACAAAAGTGTATCCGGTACGTGAACAGAGAGCCTCCAATCGGTCGCAATTTTGGACAACAACATCGAGGAGAGGGTGCGAGTATTCTTCGCAATCTCGCCCGTTGATGAACACGGATAGAGGGGCCTTTCTGGAGCGTCGAGGCATCTCCGTGATGCAGTCCATCTGGAGGGAGTCGTCGCTTGGTGGGGCATTTAGATACATATCGGGCAAGGAGCTCCAAAGAGCGGGCATATCAAGAGCCATCGATCGCCACGCACGACACGTCTGGGAAATCGCCCATGGAACGTCGCGATAGCCCTTCCAGCGCAAAGTAGACTGTCCAGTGTTGATGTGAAGGAAGACCTGCCCGAGTATCTCAGGAGGAATCCGTCGAATGGGGGATAGAATAACTCGATGTTTATGAATGAAGTAATCTGCACGAGCGATTTCCTGTGTGGCGTTCTCGTTCCAGGCTTCATTGCCCTTTCGAGTTGCGAGTCTCAGACAGAGCTTGGTCTTGAGAGAGAGCTTCTTCCATTTCGCCTCCTCGATTGCTTGCTCTACTAATGCTGTTTCTGAGTCTGAGGGTCGCACGTTGGAGTAGACGAGATGAAGCAGAGGATCTTGAGGGAGATCGAGCACCGGAGTGCTCGAAGGAAAGAGGAGCGCGGTGCGTCATGTAGAGAGGCCCAGGTGTTTCAAAGTCTCGACTACGCCTTTCTTGAGCGCATACAGCTTCTTTTTTGTCTTCAGAATAATTTTGCTTGCTGTGCTTTCAACCCGACTCCGGGCCTCGATCCAGTCGTTCTATTTTGCAGTGAAATAACAAGAATTAGCGAACATGTCCACGAAAATGAACCCATTCAAACCTTGAGAGTATCAATTATGCGCATACACGATCTTGAAAAAGCTGAATGTTGCTTTGAGGAAGGAAGGAATGTGAACAACAATGATATGCCAGCCGGCATCGGCCGGGGGCGGAGCTTGAAGAAGCTCAAGGATTGTGTTATAATCTCTGCTTCCCAGTTCTTCTAAACCTACTACACGAGCACGGTGAATTGATTAGCCCCTCTTCATCAACCCCACGACGATGGTCAAGGAGCCTTCAGAATTGCAGATTGCCCACGAGCGTCTCTCCGGCATTCATAAAGAGCTTGCCTCTCAGAAGGAGGGTGACAATGCGGACAGTCTTTCAGCAATAGCTCCAAAAAACACTGTCCATGATGAGATCGAAGCTAGCGGAAGTCTGGGCCCAGGAGGTGTGGGGTTTGAGCGGCAGGTACTCGTAGAGATTGTTTCCTTACCTTTTTTAGTCAGTAGAGTCCTCTGGCATGAACGAGGACGGTTTGAACCGTCCATTCGAACGGCGGCCTCGGCGTGAGGCAGGATTGCGAAGAACGCCTGCGATCCGCGAGGAAGGGTGTTGGTGCTCGGGGCACTTATACGGTCATTTGAAATTGCCGGAAAATCATTTCACACGGACGGTAAAGGAACGGGTTTCGTCTGGATTTCGAGGCTTCTAATGTCCCAGAAAGATAGGCGCTCGTCGATGGATCGAAGCATTTTCGTTCCACGTGGACGCCATACAATTGACCAGACGTGAATAGCATCTGACAACTGAGTCAGAAAGACAGCAGCATCCGATTTAAACAATACAGCTACGACTAGCATGATAGCAGGAAAGCATTATGACAGCAGGAAAGCATTATGATAGCAGGAAAGCATTACGACAGCAATGAGCGAGTGAAAGCATGAAGACATGACGATGAGAACAAGTAGGAAATATGTATGATACGAGATGCAAAGGTAGAGAGCAGCGACGAAAGCAAGGGCTTGGAAACATCAAGGACAAAGCAAGCGACAGCAGAGTTAGCGCCGGGGTGTAAACGGCATGTTGGAAGAGCGTAAATCGGCCTCATAGGGAGGGGGAGCCTCTAGGAACCGATCCGAATGGTTCCCCATAGCAGAGATAGGCGAGCTTATCTGGGTAGAAGACTGGGTTTGAGGCAGCGTGATGCGTGGAGGGTGAAGCAGCATATGATAAAGATAATGCAGGAGGGTTCGCCAGCGATCCACTCCCCGAGGTGGATTTGGGCTGCGTATTATCGAGAGGACCTGGCGGATTTTTGATGTCGCGGTTCGACGGGGAACTGGTTGCGGGAGCGGCTGAAGAGACGGTGGGCAGGGGCTCTAGCAAAAACGGCCGAGGCACTTGATACAAAGAATTAATATATTAAGATGGAGCTGTAGAGTAATGACCGACCTTCATCAGAGGATACAGATTCGTCAGGTAGAGAGGTGGTACTTCTACGCCGAGGCCGCCGACGAAGAACAGCGGTAACAGCCCCACGGGCCCGGCCTACGATAAGCGCGAGGTTTGTTTTCTTCGTTTCTGTTTCGGGCCCTGCGTTGCTCGCAGTCGTGTTCGCGCTACTCAAGGTGTCTGTGATGTTTGTCGGATTGGCCGTAGATGGTGATACAGTCTGTATCAATGTAGAGACGTTCGGTGCTGCTGAAAACGGTATCCATAACCCTGTACCTTCGGGGGTCAATAGTGACTTACATGTCGCTGCTTGGGAGTTACTTGACGAAGCTATAGCGCTGGAGCTGGGAAGTGCGATCATTGATGTTGGGTCACCAACTCTGCCCGTCACTATCGAGGTTAGAGCTGGGACTGAAACAGGATCTTGTGGACTAAGCGTGAATCAGGAGGCAGATTAACGGAATGAAAGCAACACTGACGTACGCCGACGAATCAGCCCTCGGCGCGTGACTATCCGTCGGGTCGTACTCGACGCGATCCACGCGAAGGTACATGTCGGGACCCGCATGAGCGATCGTCAAGAGGTGGTTTCCCATCGGTAGCGGCCCAGAGTCCCAGAATATCTTCTCGAATTGTACTGGCGGAGTTGATGCATGCGACACGAAAGTCGGCGGTCCGTCGTCAATCGTGAAATTAGCTGATACGGGCCGCCCGTCTCCAGTTGGTATGGTGCAAATAACGGCAACGGCTGACCCTATACAATATTAGAAAACTCGTTAAAGAGCATGAAAACGACTCACCAGTGAACCGGACCCTAGCGAATGCTCCCGGCTTGTCTGTAGAATGCATCGTTCCAGTCCACGACCCGTCCTTCGTGATAAGCTCCCATCCGGGCGAATAGATAAAAGCGGGATCGTTGTCGTCGATGGATGCAGGGTAAATGGACATGCTTGGAGGATGCTGGCCTCTTCGTGTATGTTGTCAGGATAAGATGAGCCGGGCCTGAAGCAGAAAGAATGACAGAAAATGAAGAGAAAGAAGAAGAAAACGGGGCGAAAGCAGCTTGTCCAACAAGTGACATCCACCTCTTGTACCACTCGGTTGAGGCACATTTCGTAAGTGGCGTATTTCCACACTTATTCCATGCAGGCTCAAAAAAACAACGCAACTACGTTGCCAGCTCCGTCACGACAATTGGGAGCTGGTGCGGACAAAGGCAACCAGTTGCGCCCACAGTTGACGTTGACAGGTTGTGTACGACAGTGACAGAAGTATCCACGATTTCTTTTCGTAACGTTGAACGGACCAGCCCCGTGTTGCTGGCAAATGAAATCCTAGGCTGCCAAGAAAGGAACAAGGGCTATGGCGTGTCCGCATCGAAAATGCGACAACTTCGAAGTGAGATTGTTGCTTCCGAGAGAGCCATGGTAGTCGAACGAAGAATTGAGGAATGAGGCAGAGCTCGAGGTAGCTCAGAGTCAAAGAGTCAGCCTGACAGTGGGAGTAGGGGGGGAACCCAGCCATGAAGTGCCCGAATTTCTCTTCAAGTTGGCCTATTATCAAGGAGTCATCCGTGTCGATGACTCTGGGGTCCTTCTCGCTGTGAGAGTCGCGCTCTAGGACGAGTGCACCGCCAGCATGAGGGCGGCGAAGAAGAAGCAAAATACTGGCAGTCGACATCAAAGGGGAAGAAAGGCATAGTTGAGAAGGGCCAGATAAGAAAAACAGAAAAGGCGGGCGAGCGGCATGGGGGTATGAGTCTACCTCCCGATTGTTGAGGCATGCGTTTGTTGTGCTACAAACAAAGGCGGACTCATCCCGATATGGTGCCAAGCTGTTTAGCCCCATGGTCAAGGAGCTTTCGGAATTGCAGATTGCCCACGAGCATCTCTCCGGCATGCAAAAAAAGCTTGCCTCTCCGAAGGAGGGCGACAATGCAGACAAAGTCTTTCACTGAGCACTGCAGCTCCAAAAAAACACTGTCGACGATGAGATCGAAGCCAGGGAAGTTCGGGCCCAGGAGGCATGGAGTTTGAGTTGTAGTTACTCGTAGAGATCGTTTTCTTACCTTCTTTTAGTCAACTTGGCAACTCCTTCGGCATGAACGAGGACGATCTGAACGTCCATTCGAGCGGCAGCCTCAGTGTGAGGCACGATTACGAAGAACACCTAGCAAAATCCACTGTCCTCGGCAAGGAAGGGCGTTGGTGCTCGGAGCACTTATATGATCATTTGAAACTGTTGGAGAATCGTTTCACACGGACGGTAAAGGAATGGGTTTCGTCTCGATTTCGAGGCTTCTGATGTCCTAGAAAGATAGGCGCCCGCCGATGGATCGAGGCCTTTTTGTTCCGCGTGGACGCCATACTTCCGAGCGGGAAGTATATGGTCATCAACATGGACCATGACGTTTCAATGACCCCAGAAAATCTGAGCACGCTGGCGACCGCTGATGATTTCGTAGTTCACAGCGTCATAGTTGTGAACGATGAATGCCACGCCAGTAGGTCTACCGTGACATCTTATTTCAATCTTTCGGCTTACTGTTTCATAAGAGCGATTCTTGTCCTTCCCGTCTTTGGCACGAATCCGGGTTCATTACCCATCGGCGTTTTTCATCCTGGAGACGAAGTTCTTAGATCCATTATGCCATGTCCCTCAAGCGGCAGACGAACTGTACGAGTGCGCAAAGCGCCTCGAGTAAGCCTCCCTACCGCTTTCAGCCAGCCCGTCTCTCATTCACCACGTTTCCAGCAAAAAGATCATACGCGGCGCTCTGACAAGTGGAGAGGATTGGATCTTCTTGCATCTCAAGATGAACGACGACGGGAACGGAGCCTCGTATCATTACTCTGAACGACTTCGGCTCTACAAGGCTCAGACTAACCTTGCCGCCGATGTGGAGATCAGTCGCCCGTGGCCTGATTTAATTGCTGCCATTTTGTCTTCTTGGGTAGGTCGACTCTGCTCTGGATGACTGAGCTTTACTCACTGAGATGATAGATCGAGAATAGCTATTCAGAGATTACAGATGACGATTGGTTCGAAAGCGATGTGATGTAGGGGGAGGCAAGGTCCCTTTCGTTGCAAATTCCGTTCTCTTCCTATTGCTTTTGTCACGTCCAAAAAAACAAAATAAGAAGTCGAATCCAGTACTAAGACTGCTCTATGATAAGTATTCAAGTCATGCAAAAACAAGCCAAAAACTGATTACGTAGACAAGAAGAGAAGGAATCGGGATCCGACAAAGAGGAAAAAAGGGGCAAAATGAAATTAAAGAAAGAGAAATAATGAACAAAGTAATCAATCCTATGTAGTCCAATTTGCAGTGGCTAGTTATTTTAGTGCTAGCCGTTCACGATCAGCCCTGTCTGCGTGCAGGTCTAATTTAAGTGTTAGGATGCTCTGCGGGGGAATGCAATGCGATCATGGGGTCCAAGTCTGTGATATGCGGGATTCAGGAGTGACGTGCGGTGGGAGGGCACGGGTAGAACAAGCCGACGAGGGAGGAATGAAGATTCGAGGAGGATTGAGGAATGAAGGGAAGAGGGGCGAGGGGTAGAGGTCGGGAGGTTTTAAATTGACGGTCGTCGGCGGTGTCGGACGGACAAGAGAGGGCACAGACGAGGATATGCGGAGAGAGAGAGAGAGATTTATATGTGTACGGGTATGTATATGCATAAGTCGTGAATAGAAAAAGAAAGACGCAGAAAGAGGAAATATAGAGGACAGGAGCGAGGGGTAGGATGGTAATGATAATGACGATGACGATGATGATGGCGATGGCGGCGGTGATCTTCCGACAAAATGAGGGTGGTAATCATGATGACGAGGATGATATGAATGGCGTATGAATGAAGGTTGATGAGGGTGTCGGTATTGTCGCAGAGCCGATGCAGATGCAGGAGAAAGGGATGTATGTACAAGGAAAAGGGAGTTAAGTCCATGAGATGATTGCCCGGAAGCCCATCACAATCGACGAACAAAGGAAGGGCCACGGTAGTCAACACCGACGGCGGGAGACGAACCATCCACCGTCGCGCCGGCACCAAGAAGCGAAACGAGGGTGTTGGGACAAGAGAATGACCAGCAAACGAGCGAGGGTGTGCGTGCGGTGGGGCATGGAAAATAAATAGGTCCAAGAAACAAGAGGAAGTGAAAAAGGGGGTTCCAAATGCAAAATAAAATCCAGTATGCACAAAATTCCCGAAAGGAAGGACAGGTCAAGCAAGTTTGGGAAACGAACCGCCGAAAGTCCTTATCCTTCTCTCCAAGATCCTCGCCCAACTCTCGCCCCTAGCGTGCGCACAAAAGCCGGTCTTCTTCCTCTTGCTCCTCGTGTCGAAGACGTCCTTCTCATAGCCAAACCAACACCTTCCACCAGGCAAGAACCCAGTCGATCAAAGTTCCTCTTGATCATCGACCTCCACTGCACCTTCCATAACACCATCAACGACAGCACCACGACCACCTTTCCCTCAGTCGCCGCCACCGCCGCCACCACACCACCGGCACGACCCGCCTGCTCCTCACCGCGCATACCCCACCTGCATCTCCACGCTCTCATCCTCCTTGATCCCCGCCGCCTGCCGCCGCCTACTCAGCGAGTTCGTGCGCACATGCTGGCGCTGGCTATACACCGGCGTCGCGCTCGTCGGCGTCTGCGCGAGCTCGTCCTGGTCGTCATGGTACGGCGACGGCTGGTCGCGGAACGGGGACGCGTCATACGAGCTGTTCGCATTGTGGTTGTGCCCCGCAGCGGCGGGGTTGTGGTGGTTGTGGTTGGGCGGATGGGAGGAGGGGGGCCCGCTATCTGATTTCTCGGAATTCATCTTGTCCATCGCTGCTGTGGCCGCGGAGGCGTCGCCGATGCCTGCGCGGGTGCCCCACCCGGTCTATAAAAAGTGAGGTAAGGAGATCAACGATAGGCTCGGGAGGACGAGAGAGGAAAGGCCAAGGCCAAGGAAAGAAGGGAAGCACAGCGGAGGGAAAGGCAAAGCAAAAAGGAAATGACGCGCACCTCGTGTAACGTGCAAAGGGCGTAAATTTTCATGATAGCAAAGTAATATCCGAAAAGAATGAATGCAGGTACGTAGATGATGTGCTCGGGTTGGTTCCAGAGATGGGGCAGGAGCTTGAGTGTGCGCGTTGCGGAGAGCCACACGAAGTACGACAGGAGGATGTTCCTAATGAGGGCGCAAGGGTGGATGAGCCCCTGTTGGCGTTGTCTGAGTTAAATAAAGTGTGCTTACCACCATGGGAGATGGTAACCTCCTTGCTCGACTGGAATGGTGCTCTTGTACATAAGGTACGACACGAGACATGGACCGACGAGGAGCGTGAGAGGATTAAAGATCTTGTCCACCTGAGGCGCAGCGAAAGCGTCAGAAATGAGGTAATGAATACAGCCCTGCAAGGACACTTACCATAGTGTATGCAACGTAAGGGTGCGCTGTCCAGATATGCCGTTCCATGAAAAGGCTTCGGAGATCCGACCGCCAGGTATTTCGAGTCCACCGGAGGACTTGCTTCAGGAACCGCCAGTTGGGCTTCATCGTCGAGAGCAGCTCCGCCTCCTTGCAGCACTGCACGTAAGTGGCCCACCCGTGGCTGACCATCCAGCGTGTCAAGAACTTGTCATCACCCGAGTTGAGCTGGTACTTCCCCAGCCAGTAGTCGTGCGTGAAACCGTGCAGGAACTCGGGGTCCTTGAGGATGACGGTCCTATATGCGGCTGTCCGACCGGAGAGACAGGGCAGGCCGCCGTCGATGTGGGTCGAGGAGGCGATTTCGATGTTCCGGATGGTGAGGCGGAAGGCGGCGAGGACTTCCCAAACGGTCATCTTCTTGCCCACTGACTGGACCCGCTGGCTCGTGCCCACACCCCCGACCTTCTGGTCCTCGAAACACGCCAGCACGTACGGCAGCATCGTGGGCGGCCAGATGGCGTCATCGTCAGCAAACACGATGATGTCGGTCGTGGTGTTCTTGATGCCGTGGCTCATCTGCAGGCGCTTGTTGGCGAAGGGGACGGTGAGGACTCGTATCCGCTCGGGGTCGACCTGGTTGGCGAGGTCCTGCAGCGGGCCGAGCATTTTTTCCTCTGTAATGATGAGAATTTCCTTGGGTTTGCCAACGAGCCAGCTATTGGCGGCCTCCTTGAACTCCTCCCCTGCGTCGATTGTGGGTACAATTATGGTGACGTCCTCGGAGGCGATGTATGTTGGGTTTTCGGGAAGGGGGACTGGGCGGTATGTGGCCGCTGCCGCTAGACGTATTAGGTACCATAGGTAGCGGTAGAATCTGTCGCATGGTGTCAGCCTGGATCCCGCCCAACGCCTCGCGGCCCTCGCTCACCCAATGACACCGAATGGTACGACTAGAACACCACCGACGGTCAGCACTGACGCACGGAGAGATTCTGGGCGGCTCACATATTGGAAAGTCATCAGACGTTAGGTAGAGCATCTGGGTGTGGCTTGACGGGTATAAAGGAGTGAATTACGACGCCAAAGACGAAGAAGAGATCTATGAGCCCGTCACAGCCGGGGCGCGGAAGAAAGTCCAAAATTAGGGAGATATGGTGGGGGGAGGACGTGGAGGAGGATAACAAGGACCACCACCCGTTTCTCATAAGCCGACAACCCACGCCGAGCGGACTTTCAATTTTTTCTCCCGTCCTCGTCTCTTTCGGGCGATCCGCATTCCCAGTCTGTCCTTCCAGTTTTCTTCTACCACAGCCAAGCGCATAAGTCCTGTCGAGTAAATACTAATCGCTTTACCAGCAAGCTCTTTACCTCTTCGCTGGCAGAATTTCTCAAAAACTCGAACCCCGGTATATCAGGGACAGATCCCTCGTCCTGCCAAGAGAATTCCCGCTGTGCCTTCAACGCCGGCTACGACCTTCATTTGGACAGGTTGCTAGGCAATCGCGGCTTGGCCACCTCCAATCGTCCTCTTCTCCACTCAAATCGTTCACTTTCCGCCAAAATGCCACTAAAACGCCTTCTTCGGTCAGGCGGAGGACGAAGATCAACTCAAAATGGGCTGACCTCATTTTGTCGTCATACCCCCCTCGTTCCTGTGAGTTCTTCTATTCAACCTCTTCTTCAATTCACTCAACTTTTTGGCTGAAGCTGTAGGTCCATAACGGCGGCCTTCCTATGCGCAGTCGAGTCTCGACGGCTCCGAGAAAATTATTATTCCAGTCTAGGGGTCTATCCCGCGTAGGCTCGCAAATGCGCAGCATCACAAGAGCGCCGCCATCATGTTCTTTTTTTGGCACACATCCTTCTAAATGAACGTAAATGGCGGTTGCAATGTGGGCTTCAATGTGGGCCATCCATCTCTTGAACGCCTGAAGTGCTGCAGGTATTTATACCGCCAATAACGGGACCAAACCTGCCGGAACGTCATCACGTTGAGCCCGGCTGCCGGATTTCTCGCTGGGCCGCCAGAATGCTCATAAGTTTTCGCGTTGACGCTTGTCCAACAAAATCTCTGCGATCACAAACCCTCCAACAAAATTTACTTGTCACCTACAAAAAAAACCTGAATATACATCTTGACGCGCCAAGACGCGCCAAGGGGCTCAACACCTCCTTGACTTGCAGCCCCAGGCAGCTCCTCGGGAGTTGGACTCAAGCAATCTGCCAACCTACCTCGCTCGTTTTGACGTTGACAAAAAAAGCCTCTTTCTCTATCGCATCTTTACTTGATGAACAGTCGACGCCCGCCACTTGCCGAAACCTCGCCGACACTCTACATAGCCTAGAGTACACGCGCTCCCGCTCCCGACCGCCGGGACGCTCGCCAGCCCATCATCACCCATCACATCCTCAAACACGCTTGAAAGTTTACACAACTGTTGTAAAGCGCGAACTCGTACTTGAACTTTCACCACGTTCCTAAGAATACCCTACTACGGACTGTTGCTCGCACTACTGTACCATTTCATTCAGTTCGGCAGTCACGCGTCACGGACCCCTTCAAATTGACGAAAAGCGGAGGATGTCACGGTGAAACGGGGTAGGTTGACGAAGTTCTGTAACAAGCTCGAAAAATGCCCTGAAAATCGTCAGAAATTGCTCAAAAAATTCAAATTTAAACAAGATTGGAGTAAGACGAACGTGCTCTTACTTTGTGTGTTATAGATACGTATTTCTATGTCGAGCACCTGAGAATAGCACCGCACCAAAAGAAAGACTGATTTATACTGAAAGACCCATTGGACGGATCGCCTAGAAAGCGAGAACTCATAATGTATGTAGCGATTAGGGTTTAACATAACATTCTGCGAAAGACGCGCACAATGTGTTGTGCAAACAAATTTGAGCGCAAAGAACAACATAGTCATTATCCATTGCTGTAGGGATAATACAGCTGCTCTATAGGAATGATTTTCTAGCCCCTGATGAAAATTTTAGACATGTCACGGTCGAAACCTGGCCCTGACGAAGTTTGAACTTCGTCAGGCCCGTCACGCGTCACGATGCCTGACGAAATGAATGAAATGGTACAGTATGTACTTACGTAGCACCTCCGGACCCCGGTATTCTTGAACGGCTGCGCAGTCTGGCTACAGGCTATCTCTATCCTTGGACCTATCTCTATTCTTGGACCACTGGCTATCCCCAGCCCATTGAGCCCGCGTCAAGCATTCACACCTCACGACTGGACCCATATAACCCACTCTTCCATTCATTTTTATCCCTCGCATCCCCACCCCCGAGTCTTCGTCCCCGAGTCCTCATCCCATGGATCCAATGATCTATGATGTATCTCGAGACATCCACTCCCCAGCGGGTCAATTGGTGGCTTTCTCGTCAATAGCGATGACCGGCATCTCACGCGTTCAATATTCGCTGTTCTGTTCTGTTGGTTCTATCCAACGTTCCTTTCGTCCTTCTTTCTTGTCGGTGTTGCCTTTGGGGCGACTTCGAGTTGGAGCTCGTTCCCATCCCAGCGACGTTCCACCTCGACCCAGCGACACAGCATCTCAACGCCTCTCACCTTATCATTTCTGTGCAGCACCCTCTCTCACACTGGCAGACACCCACAGGTATCTCCGCGCTCGCGGTTGTTCCTCACGATCAACCAAAATTAAGCGCCTCTTGGCGCTGCCTACGGCCCTCGTACTTAGGTGAGGTGTGTACTTAGGTGAGGTGTAGAGCTCCACCTCGTCCGGTCTCCGACGGTCTCAACGCATGGCCGTCCTCGAAATCTTCGCAACGTACTTTACTTTGCTCTACTTCAATTATGCACCAAAACCTCCATCTGCATCGGCTTGGCATTTCCAGAAGCACCACGATTCCAGAAGCACCACGAAAGGAAGGCTTCGCCTCTTTGAGCCTGCTTTAGCGACGTCAAGCTAGAGATGAATCAGGCGGGTTCTTCGATCATGACGAGTCACCGTTGACGCTGGTACACATGCGCGCCTCGTCCGCTGTGTTCACGGCCAAGTTTGGCGGTTTGAGATCCCTCTAACAAATCTTGGCCACTGATAGTAGAGGTTTGAACAGTAATTGCACGTTGCCCCGTATCCTCTACTTCGCTTCAAATCCACTTCGGGCGTCTCTGTGCATATGGCTTCTTAGACGCCGTCAGCGATGGCCATCGCGACCGCCCTTCTCCCCCACTCCACGGAAATTAAGTGCTCGCCTAGCGCCCAACATTCCAGTCTGACGATTACTCCGCCAGCAACCGACCTCGGACTTGAGGCTTGCGCCTCGGTTGTTTTCAAATTTTCAGATTGTTCTACAAGGACCTGCTAGGTCTCTGCAGCGAGTATAGCTCGTAAAGCAACTGTCGAGGTAATCGATGCAGCGGAAAGTACGTCCGTTCCTACCAGTGCTCGTAACTAACTAGTTCTTCCCTTTCACTCGTATTTTCCGTGCTTTATTGTTAGAAAGCTGTTCGAGGTGCACAACTACCGATTCGAAGTGGACGGAGGTTGCGAGGGCACGTACTATATGACTATGCAAGCAAGATGACTATGCGTTCAAAGCACCAAGTTATCCGTCCATCATGCGATCGAGAGACGCATACCACAACTTCCCTTCATCGTTCAGGTGGTCTTCTAGATTCCAAAGGTTCGAAATCCAACCCTGAGTAGAGCCTAAGGAGCTCTCAAGTTTCGCTTCATGAAAGGTCAACACTGTGCTGGGAAAGTAGAGTTTTTTGACAGGGCACAACTCACCGCGACGAGCAAAAGAAATGTGCGCTGCATATCGCCAAAAGTCCCCCTTGCCAAAAGAGAGATCCCCGCCCGAAGTCCTCGTCCNACCTCCAGTCCATTAAATTGTCACCTGCAGGGGGTGGTATCCAGCAAGACCAGGCGGTCGTCTCGGATCCAGCGAGTTCCTGGGCCTCAGCAAAGCCCAGTTAACAGTGTGGGCGAGAGAACCAGGATTTCAGATGTCGCATTCTGAAAGGAGGTTCCGAACGACCTGAACCGATCGATCGAATTGACCGCAACATGTGTAAGTCGAGCAAGGGTTGGAGATATTCCAGTCATCCCAGCTGTGTCTCTCATGTGACGGGGTTACAGACGTCAGATGATAGATTTCCAGGTGTCATGTGAAGGTTTGACGTTCATTTGGTTGATTATCTCAGAGTCAAAACACGCTCGTTCGTGTGTAGTGGGTCACTAAATTGGCGGAAAGTATTAGTGCGCCGATATACAGGGCTGCCGCCCAATGCTTTGGTGGTGGAAATTGGAGCACTAATTTGAAATGTTCTTGATTTTTAGCCATGAATGAGATTAGAGAGGTTTGTATGATATCGTTCTGAACAGCAGACGTTCATGTGAAAAGCGATTGATTTTTTGTCGCTTTGTTTGCATGAGAAGTCGGTCGCGCCGTTAATAAGGTCGATGGTGCGCGAACCGACCGGAATAAAAATTTTCATTATTTTTCATCCCATGGATCCAATGATCTATGATGCATCTCGAGACATCCACTCCCCAGCGCGTCAATGGGTGCCTGTCTCGTCAATAGCGACGGCCGGCATCTCACGCGTTCAATATTCGCTCTTCTCTTCTGCTGGCTCTATTCGACATTCTTTTCAACTTTTCTTCTAGTCGGTGTTCCCTAAAGGGCGACTTGGAGCTCGTTCCCATCCCAGCGACGTTCGACTTCGTCGCAGGGACACAGCATCTCAACGCCTCCCACCTTATCATTTCCGTGCAGCACCCTCTCTCACACTGGCAGACACCCACAGGTATCGCCGTAGTCGCGGTCGTCCCTCTCCACGATCAACCAAAATTAAGCGCCTCTTGGCGCTGCCTACAGCCTTGCAAGTACTAATGAGGTGTAGAGCCCCACATCGTCCGGTCTCCGACGGTCTCAACGCATTGGCGTCCTCCAAATCTTCACAACGTACTTTACTCTACCTCAGTGAAGTACCAAAACCTGCATCTGCGTCGGCTTGGCATTTCCAGAAGCACCACGATTCCAGAAGCGCCGCGAAAGGAAGGCTTCGCCTCTTTGAGCCTGCTTTAGCGATGTCAAGCTAAAGAGAGGTGGGTTCTTCGATCATGACGAGTCACCGTTGACGCTGGTACCCATGCGCGCCTCGTTCGCTGGGTTCACGGCCAAGTTTGGCGGTTTGAGATCCCTCTAACAAATCTTGGCCACTGATAGTAGAGGTTTGAACAGTAATTGTACGCTGCCCCGTATCCCGTAGTACTTCGCTTCAAATCCACTTCGGGCGTCTCTGTGCATATGGCTTCTTAGACGCCGTCAACGATGACCATCGCGACCGCCTTTCTCCCCCACTCCACGATTGAAGCGCTCTCGACTAGCGCCCAACGTTGCAGTCTGACGATTACTCCGCCAGCAATCGACCTCGGACTTGAGGCTTGCGCCTCGCTTGTTTTCAAAAATTCAGATTGTTCTAGAAGGCTGCTATGTCTCTGCAGCGAGTATAACTCGTAAAGCAACTGTCGAGGTAATCGATGTAGTGGAAAGTACTTCCGTTCCTACCAGTGCTCGTAACTAACTAGTTCTTCCGACTCACTCGTACGGTATTTTCCGTGTTTGATTGTTAGAAAGCTGTTCGAGGTGCACAACTACCGATTCGAAGTGGAAGGAGGTTGCGAGGGCACGTACTATGACAATGCAAGAAAAATGACGATGCGTTCAAAGCACAAAGTTATCCGTCCATCATGCGAGAGACGCATACCACAACTTCCCTTCATCGTTCAGGTGGTCTTCTAAATTCCAAAGGTTCGAAATCCAACCCTGAGTAGAGCCTAAGGAGCTCTCAAGTTTCGCTTCATGGAAGGTCAACACTGTGCTGGGAAAATAGAGTACTTTGACAGGGCACAACTCACCGCGACGAGCAAAAGAAATGTGCGCTGCATATCGCCAAAAGTCCCCCTTGCCCCTCGCACCCAACCTCCAGTCCATCAAATTGTCACCTGCAGGGGTGGTATCCAGCAAGACCAGGCGGTCGTCTCGGATACCAGCGAGTTCCTGGGCCTCAGCAAAGCCCCAGTTAACAGTGTGGGCGAGTAGAACCAGCGATTTCAGATGTCGGCATTCTGAAAGGAGATTCCGAACGACCTGAACCTCGACGATCGAATTGACCGCAACATGTGTAAGTCGAGGCAAGGTGGTGAGAATATTCCAGTCATCCCAGCTGTGTCCTCTCATACGAACAACGTCGATGTATTCCAGGTTGCAGAAGGGCGGCTCCAACCACTGCTCGTCCGAGAGTGTCCAGAAATTGGCGGATAAGCGCCGAAGGGGCAGCCGCCGCAATTGGGGTAGGAAATAGACTATATGTTCTGTCGACCAAATAGCGAGGTTGTAGACGTTCGGACACGACGTCAGAAAGCGATTGATTTCGTCGCTTGTGCGAGAGCCGCCGATGATCAGATGGTGCGCGAACCGACCGATGTCATCGAGATTTGCATCTGGACGAGGAAATGTGTCCATCTCTCTGTCCGATACTTGTGTGAAGATTCGGTAAAGTTCCGGGCGCACCCTGCGCGCTTTGTGAGTCTGCCATGTCGAGAATGTTTCGTGATACATAGTCAGTTTTGCAAGGACGCAGACGACCTAAAAGTGACCAGCAGCCAATCTAAGCAGAGGCGGGGGGCTAAAAAAGGCGAGGTATAGTGGACATCCTCATAACAATCTTAGTTCCCTTATATACGGTGCTGTATATCAACGCTACTAGTTCGACCCGTATAGACCACGAATTATACTATACGCTACAACTAGTGCGAAGGATCACAAACAAGTAAGATTGGAAATAAAGATACTTATTAGGAAGCTGAAGGACGGCGCTGTCGACAAACTCCTCTACAAGAAATTTCCTGCTGATATTACTTCTCTGATACGGGGAATGGGATGGGAAGGGCTAGTGAAGCCAGCCGGCCATAAAATATAGCAGATAAGATACAACACCGGAATAGCTAGCTCGATCCATTATATGTATTCCTCCTCGTCCATGTCGTCGAAAGGCCAGTGCGCCTCGACCTGAGCCCGTTCCGCCTCCGACTCGGCCGCCGCCAATCCATCCTCCTTCAGCTGCTTGCTGCGTGCCATGGCCTGCTCGTAGTACTCGACGGGCACCCAGCCCTCCGGCCCGTGGCCGATCACAGCCCGGCACGCCTCAAGAGACTCGTCCGCTTCCCTCTGTTCCTTATCCAGCTCCCTCGTCTTGCGTACGTCATCGGGGTCGAACACGACAGGGCACGGCGCGGATTCCCCTGTGAGCGTCTCCCAGTTTTGTGTTGCGTCTATCAGCGCAACCTTCAGCGCGAGAGTTTCGCCCTCCCACGTGTCGCTAGCATGGCGGAAAAGGCGGCGGCGGAACAGGCCTATGGGGTCCGCCAATGCCGTATAATGAAGCTTATTGTACTTTTCCGTACTTTTGACGTAGTGGTAGTGAACGAGGCGGCGATGGTAGAGTTCCATCTCTTTGCTTTGCTGGATTTCGTCCAGGTCGTCTAAGTTGTCTGGTGGCGAAGGCTGCGTCATAGATTGCGAGCCAAGATCATGGTTGTTCTGTAGCTGTTGAGGTATACCGGCAAGGAGGAATAGGGGTAGGATCGAGGTGTGTTGCCAGTCGATTAGGCTAATGACGTGTAAGCTAGAATCGGGCGATCTAGAAACGATGATATTGCTCGGCCGGAGGTCGGGATGGCGGATGCGGAAATGATTGAGAGCCGGGTTCCTAGGGATGAGTGACGATGCGATGAGGAGATAGCGTTCCAAGTTCTCAATGTAATCCGACGGCGGCTGCTTCTTATACTGGTAACCTTCCCTCCTCGCCCGCTGGAATGGCAACAGTGGTCGACCGAATTGCTTCAGATAAGCCAGTTCCTTATTGGCTCCTTGTACAAGCGTCGCTTCGGCACTTTCGTCTATAGTTATCAGTTAGTTTTAGGGAGTAATTAAAAAAGGCAGAGAGAGGCCTACATGGTCCTCGACCTACGTCGAGCTGAGCTCTTCTGCCATACCACAGAGGCACACTTGTATCTGGACCAACGCAGAAACGCTCGTCCTCCAGCGGGATGCCCGGACTTCCGGCCATCGTCTCTAAGTCTTTTGAATAGTATAGGCTTCCGCCTGCCGGAAAAGGAATCGACATCATCTTCGACTCGAGTTCAGCAACTTGATGCGAGATAGAAATAATGTCCCTTTCCCCTAGGTCAAACCATATGTCGTCCAAGCTCGTGCCTTGAACAAATTGCATAAAGATATACTCGGTCTCTGCCGCGTTGTCCGTCGAAGCCGAGTATCCGTATACCTCGGGTATAGGCAGCCCAGAGGAACGGAGGAAGGCCATAGTAGCGACCTCACTAGCGACAGCGAGTTTCTTGGGAATTGTGGTCGGATACGGGATACGCGCCACCATCTGGAACTTATCGCGCATAGTGATGAGGAAGATACGGTTAAACCCGCCCTCGGCGAGTTTTTTGAGGTCGATGATATCACCAGGACTCCGGTCGACGGACGCGGCTGCAAGTCGACGTAGCCCATCGACGTTGAAGACGCGTCTGCGCTCCGCGTGGCGAAGGGCATCGTTGACGCTGAAAATGTTAGATTACGGGTTAGACAATATACCCCATAGAACAACGTGTACGAGGCTTACATCCATCGTCCTGATGTATAGTCAAACAGGTCGTCCTTCTGAAGATGCGCTGTCATAGAGAACGTGCGACCTAGCGACCAGCGGGTCCAGGTGGCGATGGAGCTCGAGTAGGTAAAGGGAAAGGAGCGCAGTGAGGAATGAGGACGACGTAGAGATTGCGGGACTGGAACTGCCAGAAAGTCGAAGACGAGCCTCGCCCTCCCAAGGCGGGTCATATCAAGGAGAGGCAGAAGGGAGCCGGCACGGGATCTAAAGAGAGCGATTATGTGTGGTCACATGATGCATTATAAATACGGTCTAGGAGCAGGGTTGACCTTTTTTTGATCTTGTTGACGCTCAACGCCGCGAGCGGGATTACCATGGTGGGAAAGAGCGCAAGAGGGCGTCGACGCGAGCGTATCCTCCGCTAAGATCTCAATTTCGATTCCAGTCAAACACAGGTGGTACAAGTGGTACAAGTAAGAAATGCATAAGGCGGCCGACATGTAACTAACTAGATCAACAGCAAAAGGAAGACGCCTGACAAAACAGCAAGTCCGGTGTGGAAGACAAGGTTAAGGAAGGGCAAACGTCTAGGCACCCTGGACCTTGTCGTTAGCCGCCTGCAGGCCTTCTTCGGCATCCTCCTTCACGCCATCCTTCTTCACATACACATCAGCCATGACGGCGTGCGTGCCCCCGTTAGCCTCCCTCCACAATTTGATTGTAGAGGGGATTTTGCCAGCGTTGGGCTGCAGCTTAAACTTGTGGTACACAGTGTTTTCTCTCTCGATCTCCCCGGTGTAGTCCCAGCGGACACCGAGTTGTAACTTCTCAGCCTCCGTTTTGGGGAATGCAGTATTGCCCGGCCTAACGCTAGGGTTGGTGAACTTCGTCCAGTTGTTACCTTGGACGGCGTGGGTGGCAGCAGCTCGCAAGACCTTCTTCATCTTATCTTCAGTCAACATCATCAGCCAACATTGTCTCAAAAATCGTGGATTCATACCGCAGGACGTACCTTCTCACGGTTCAAAAAAAGGACACCTAGATACCCTCAGTTTTAGTCAATATGGTCTCGAGATCAGTACAGAATCATGAATACATACGGCGGGGTGAATCAAATACTCTCTTGAGGCGGATTGTACCTCTTGAAAGGAGGAGCATTTATAGCTTGACGAGCAAGCCACATGCCCATAGTAGAACTTGTCCCAGCGATAGGGAATTTGCCCGGACGTCTGCAATCGATTGTGTCGAGACACATGAGACGAGGGTGCAGTGCAGCGGCAACACTGGCTGGAGTAGTCTCGGGCCCCCCGTGTTCAGAAATGGACCATACCGGGTTAAACCTCACCTCACATGGCACGACACCACTAGCACCTTCTTCCAATCGAAGGATTTCTTCTAATTGAAGGCTGGACGCTTTGGTATATGGGAAGCAAATAGCAGCAATTCAATCGTCTGATATGCTGCGGCAAACTGTCATGAGGCTTGTATGTCCACCTCCCACCGTTCCAAAGGAGTAGCATCAGATCGGATGTAAACCTGCGTCCGTTGCGATCCAGTTCGGATAGAAGCAAGAGCGCTCAGATGCAATCTGATTTATTACAGCGCTGTGCAGTGGGAACCCGTGCCCGTTGCCGACAGAAGCCCGGGCCTACATCTCGCGGGACCTTACGAGGACCCTTGGGAAGCCTTGGGAGCCCGCCCTAAAGGGGAATCTATTGCGGAGGGGAATCTATTGCGGAGGCTGGACGAGCTCAGAGGGCAGCTCGTGCGTCAGGAGCCAACTGGCTATCGATTATCCCCAGCCCATCGAGCTTGCGTCCAGTATTCACAACTCACGGCTGAACTCATTTTTATCCGCATCCCTGCCCATCCTCGTCCCATGGATCCAATGATCTATGATACATCTCGAGACACCCACCCCCCAGCGGGTCAATTGGTGGCTCGGACTGCCTGATCATCGACATCACTACTGGACGCGACGGTCGGCATCTCACGCGTTGATCAACATTTGCTGTTGAATCTATTCAACGTTCCTCTAATCCTTCTTCTCGTCGGTGTTCCCTAAAGGGCGACTTGGAGCTCGTTCCCATCCCACCGACCCCATCCTAGCTACACAGCATCTCAACGCCTCTCACCTTATTATTTCTGTGCAGCACCCTCTCACAGGCACCCACAGCGCGGTCGCGGTTGTTCCTCTTCACGATCAACCAAAATAAGCGCCTCTTGGCGCTGCCTACGGCCCTGCAAGCGAGGTACAGAGCTCCACCTCGTCCGGTCTCCGACGGATTCAACACATTGGCGTCCTCGAAATCTACGCAACATACTTTACTCTACTTCAATTATGCACCAAAACTCGCATTTGTGTCGGCTTGGCATTTCCAGAAGCACGTCGTTGAGACTGGGACCCACGTGCGCCTCGTCCGCTGTGTCCACGGCCAAGTTTGGCGGTTTGGACTCCCTCTGACTGATAGAGGCTTGTAGTAAACGCCTAATTGTTGCTTTAATTCAAATGTACTTCGGGCGCCTCTAGGCATGTGGCCTCTTAGACGCCGTCAGCGATAATCAACCCTCATCTCCATCGCCCTTCTCCTCAAGGGACGCATACCACAACTTCCCTTCGTCGTTCAGGTGATCTTCTAAATTCCAAAGGTTCGAAATCCAACCCTGAGTAGAGCCTAAGGAGCTCTCAAATTTCGCTTCATGAAAGGTCAACACTGCGCTGCGAAAATAGAGTACTTTGACAGGGCACAACTCACCGCGACGAGCAAAAGAAATGTGCGCTGCATATCGCCAAAAGTCCCCCTTGCCCCTCGCGCCCAACCTCCAGTCCATCAAATTGTCACCTGCAGGGGTGGTATCCAGCAAGACTAGGCGGTCGTCTCGGATGCCAGCGAGTTCCTGTGCCTCAGCAAAGCCCCAGTTAACAGTGTGAGCGAGTAGAACCAGCGATTTCAGACGTCGGCATTCTGACAGGAGATTCCGCATGACCTGAACCTCGACGATCGAATTGACCGCAACATGTGTAAGTCGGGGCAAGGTGGTGAGAATCTTCCAGTCATCCCAGCCGTGTCCTCTCATACGAACAACGTCGATGTATTCCAGGTTGCGGAAGGGCGGCTCCAACCACTGCTCGTCCGAGAGTGTCCAGAAATTGGCGGATAAGCGCCGAAGGGGCAGCCGCCGCAATTGGGGTAGGAAATCGACTATATGTTCGGTCGACCAAATAGCGAGGTTGTAGACGTTCGGACACGACGTCAGAAAGCGATTGATTTCGTCGCTTGTGCGAGAGCCGCCGATGATCAGATGGTGTGCGAACCGACCGATGTCATCGAGATTCGCATCTGGACGAGGGAATGTGTCCATCTCTCTGTCCGATACTTGTGTGAAGATTCGGTAAAGTTCCGGGCGCACCCTGCGCGCTTTGTGAGCCTATCATGTCGAGTACGTTTCGTGATAGTTCAGCTTGTGAGACGCACCAGTCGCGAACGCATTTGGCGACGAGCATCAAGTGCATGACTACATGGCGTCCTCCTTCTTGGGCTGCAATCTCAAAGATCATACGCTCGAGATCGTAAGGAAGGGGCGTAATTGGCGAATTCGGCTTGCTGGGCTCTCCCAACGCCTCTTCCACTGGCAGCTAGACCTTGAATCAACTCATCAGTGGAATCAGGAAGAGAGAAGCCGTTACTGGAGATCTAAATGCACGAAACATGAGGAAGGGACTCCGTCGATGCAATATAAGTAAAGGAAGATGACTAGTGGTGGAGGATAAGAATAACCCAGTGTTACTCATCTGCACACGACCCTACTTCCGGCATCTCCGGCCCGAAGGTTGAGTTATCCTTATTAGGCTTCCACATTCCGGTCTCAATTCCGCGCACAGAGGATATCCAGGAAAATGGAAGACTTTCCGCGCTGGCCAACGGGATTGCCTCATTAGAACAGTCGCCCCCATGAGGCCGATATCACCACGCAGGGCATTACAAGACCAAGCCTGTGGGCCCAACCTGTACCCCAAAAGACGAGGTATCCATAGCCAATTGTTACTTATACTTCGACGTTTCACAGCAGCTACTTTTTCGTTAATACAGGAAGGTTCATTGGCCGCATATCGGAGAATTTCGGGCTGTGCGCTAACTCGTCTCGAACTTCTCAGGATCATACAGTCATCTTCCAGGTACGGGCGCTTAATTATTGGCTTGGATAAATATCTACTGTTGCCTTTTGTCAGCGTTCGTGGCATTCTTCCAGGGTGAGGGAGCAGGGATGTATATAGTATAGAGTGGTAGAATAAAAGTTGTCTTGCACACGTACGAAAGAGATGACAGAAGCCTGTCAAGCTAGTGAACAAGATTGGTGGGAACTTCCGATAGGGCTGAATGCTATTACAACATGATACAGTTACGGGTACGTATGTCAGTAACTATGAATAGTTCTTTCTGGAGGATATATATCGTCGGTGTTGGTGCCTCATCTGTTCTCACAGCTTGTTTCGCCCTTCTTCGACGACTTATTATGGCCGCTGTAAGTCAAAATCATTTTTTCTTCTTTTCCTTCCCCAGTGACAAACGGCGCTCAAGGTAAATCCTGACCCATGGTATTGCGGAAATCCATGGCACCACCCTGTCCCACATCCAAAACCCCTTAAGCACTGGGAGGAATGTCACGACCTGGTCCTAAGGCACGACGAAAAAATGTTTAGGGCGAACAAAGGCGCCATCGACAACCTCTTGATCTTCGTGAGAGTTCCATCTTCTGAACACTTAAAGCAAAGCTTAATTTGGTCGTGTGATAAGTCGGGTTTATTCTCCGCAACCGTGACGTCCTTCACCGTCGAGTCCTACAAGTGGCTCGAGCACGAGTCCGACCATCCCACTCGAGCGGAAGTGCGCATCAACATGTTCTGGTTCTCCAGCCTCACGCTCAGCATGGCCACGGTCCTCATCGGGATCGTGTGCATGCAGTGGCTGCGAGAATTCCGGCGCGACGCGACGCGCTCGCACAAGGACGCCTTGGCGATGCGCCAAATGCGGTATGAAGGCCTGGTGGCGTGGAAGGTTCCCGTAATCCTGTCCCTCCTCCCCCTCCTCCTTCTATTGGCGTTCGTCCTTTTCTTTGCAGGGATACTCGAGTTGCTGTGGGCAAAGCACCGTGGTGTGGCGGCCGTTGTTACCGTCAACGTCGGGGTCGTGTGCTGGTTTCTCATCATGACCACGGTCCTTCCGGCTCTTCAATCGCTGTCGACGAGCAACAAAGACCTTAATAACGTCAATCAATGCCCATACAAGTCCCCGCAATCCTGGGCTTTCTATCGACTGTGCATTTTGATCGCTCATCGCTATCGCCTTACCGTTCACTCCCTCGGCCAAATAGCCCTCGCAATTATCAAGTTCATGCGAAAAGGAGTCCCCAGTGAACTAATGGGGCTTGTAGAACGTGGAATAAGGCACAACGACGAATCATACGCCAGGTCCGAGCCACCCCAGTTCGAGAAATACTCTGACAAGACTTGGATCGAACACGACGTCAGGTGGCGAGCCTTACGAGATGCTCAGTATGCGGACGATGCCACCGAGCAGCCGTTCAATGCCCCTCAAGACGGCGCCGATCTCGTTAAAAGCCTCCAGTGGGTCAACAGAACCTTCTCAGAAGACATTAGCGCCGTTCACCTCATATTCCATTGCCTCACCGACTTAAACTGTTCCATCGCCACCCAACTCGTTGGAGGCCTTGACGAGAGCGCAGCATACTTACCAGGACTCCTCTTTCCCCCCGGATCCGAGGACCCGACAATTCCCAGGTCACCACGCGTCGATATTTCTCCTTCGCATCCAATGCATTTGCGTCCAGATAGGCAAACACAGGAGCATATTTTTGCGGCATTTCTGGCGATTCATAAGGAGAACCATCCGTCGTTGAACGACTCATACCTCGAGTGCGCGATTCGTCTCATGAACGAGGCGGGGCAATACATCCCGCACTTGCCTGTCCGTCCTTCCGACTCAGGTGATGTCTTCCAAGTGATCTCTCCCGGTAAGAGTCTCTTTCGATTTCCTGACGGATCAACTTCTCATTCCTTTGAAATAGAAACCGTCCTCCAGCTTTTCTCGTGCCTCAAGAAATTGCTCGCACGCCAGGTCATCTTGACGGAAAATGCGTCTGAGATATTTTCGCTTCTCAGAGACCTCTACAGACAAGACCCCGACATGCGCGACCCTCTCCTCACATTAACCTTCGACTTCTTCGAATGCTTCCAAGCGTGGGTATTCTCTCCCGTCATTCCACACATCGAGCGCACTGAGCGCGTCAAAGTGTGCACCATGGGGATCATCTTACTCTTTGGCTCGATGAGCGTCGACCAAGTCTTCGCCTTGCGCAAGACGGAGTCATTTGTCAAGTTGGAACATTTTGCTCTTGACCTTGAGCACTTTTATAATACCAGGCTACAGCCGAGGGAGTCGTCCGTTCTGGACGGGCTGAGGGTACGCAGGTGGCGTGATGTCATGAGCAAGATCTTCTCTACAAGTGTCTCCGGCCCACCGACAGCAGACGCGATGAATGTTCACGATCATGCAGTCAATTGATCACAAGATGGGGTTCGTCGACTTCATCAACGCGAAATGGGGAAATTTCCCATTTTCTGCCTGGGACCTGGGTACGAGGATTAGTCCATATGCAGGAACCGGGGTTTATACATCACCAGAGTTGTATCCCTCTACTCTTCTCCCGCCGACGAAGCGCTTCTTCGTTCATCGTTCAGTGTCCTTTGGATAATGGTAGCTCGAGTATTCTCCTTTTTCTTCATCATCTGTTGGATCATCAACTCTTGGGCTTATCGGTTCGATTTCTAGTTTTTAATAGCCGCGCTACCTCCTTGTATCAGATTTTCAATAGTATCCCAATTGGAGGTTCTTGGAAGCACCACACTCCGACACTCCGCGTCCTTACCCCGCACCGAGGAAGGGGGAGCCTGGCCGAATAGAGAGCGTCCAATTCTCCCAATATTGTCGCAAATTCGCCAAGTTGAGCACCTCCTCGAGCCCTCGTCGTTCCAAATAGCCCCTTTTCCCTTGATTATTGGGTTGGTGAGCCGGGCCTTGTAGCCGGAGGTCCGCCTCATGTTCTCCATATGTGTAATCGATCCTATCGATCAATCAAGCCTTGAGTACGCCGCACCATACGTTAATATACATACCTGACCTAGCCTGACCTTCTCGGAATTACTTCCCCACCTCTGCTTATGCCCACCACGGTCCTCGAGCGGTCCCCGACTGTCCTCCCTGTGAGTGCTGCGTTTTTCGTCATGCCGACGTGGAGTATCTGATCTTCCTTATCACTGTCTTCACAGATCTCCGCTGCAAATGCCCCCGTTCCGACGTCCTATCTGCTTTCCGAGCCTACTACGGTCGCGGAGACCTACTCTCCAGCTCGTCTTCCGCAAGAGCTAGTCGACCATATCATCGACCACCTGCACGACGACCAGTTGGCATTGAGGCATTGTGCCCTCGTGGCCCGCGCGTGGCTGGCGCCCAGCAGGTTCCATCTATTTTCGAAAATCAGCCTGAAAGCGACCTCACCTCATAACGGCCCCGCCATCCCCCAAGAGCGCTGTAGACGCCTGCATGCCCTGCTGGTGCGCTCGCCAGAGATAATCAGCAACATACGGGAGTTGGAGATATGCGAGGGGTCACCACTTCACCATCCTTATCCGGACGTGCAGTGTTCGACAACGTGGGTCACCACGGAGCGCACGCTGACTGCTCTCTTCAAGATGCTTACCCATGTGAAGCGGTTCGACTTCTCGTCCACCTCGACCCTCTACTGGACGCTGTTCCCTCCGACCTTTCAGGCGGCACTCTGTACCCTCCTCTCCCTCCCGACACTCACCTACGTTCGGATCCACTCGTGGCTCTTCCCAAGCTTCGCCGCGCTCACCTCGCTGTTATGCCACTGCCAGAACCTTAAGGGATTCGCCCTTTCTTCTACGACAATCTGCAGCGATAACGGCCCGGAACCAGATCAAGCGCTCGTGCCTGAAGACAGCATCGACCAGGAGGATGAGACGGCAAAGGCATTGGAGGTCCTGACTCTCGACTATGTCAGCTTTCCTTACCTGGAGTATTGGATTCTCGGTCATAATCGCTCGCTCGTGAACATCAGATCGCTCCGAGAGCTCCGCGTCGCACACTTTCATGATCCTGGAATCGTCGAGAAGCTCTTGCTGGTCGTGGGAGGGTCTCTTGAGCACTTCCATCTTAAGCCTGGTTCCTGGAGCGGTAAGTACTGTTTTCACCCTTTTCCCCAGCTGAATTATTTTGCTTACGATTGACGTTCGCGACGCGTTTCGTCTCTAGTTCATCCCTTCAACTTGTCACACAACGTCGGCTTGCGCTGCATTCGCCTCACATTGGACGACCCCGACACCGCCATGACTTGGGTCACAACCTTGCTTTCGAGCATCACGGCCAACAATCAGGCGTTGGAGAGCGTTGGGCTGGAGTTTTACGCGGATCCGAAGAAAATTGAAGGGTGGAGCGAGCTCGACTCACTTTTCGTGCAACCCGAGCTGGCGTCTCTAAAGCAGGTCGAAATAGGTCTCTTCGCGATGCCGACGCACGTGGACTTCATCAAGGTGCGCGAGGAGATGAGCGGGCTAGGGGGAAGACAGATAGGGAGGTTCTACCAGTTGGGAATCAAGAGCCAGCGTTCGAGTCGCCAATTGACGCCTCGGATAAGCCGGTACGAGTCTTGAGCTTAATGCCTTCGTTTTCATTTCTTGTTCTTCTTGGGTCGATTGGCTTCGGGGACCATTTTTCTTTCGCATCGGAGTTCGATTTGATATGGTAGGATGGTACATTCGCATCGAAACATGCCTATGGCGTCGGGGGGACACTCATGCCAGTCCAACCTCGGCGATATGCTTTCTTATGATTGCTTCACCCACTAGATACCCAGCAGAGGCGTGCGTTCGCGTTCGTATTTGCATGCATTTTGTTTCGCAGTTTCCGTCAGTATGATGATACCTCTATGATCACGATGCATTATGCTACTCACCGCTCGATATGATGCTCTGTGTTGCTTTGACGTCCTACAGTAGTTTTGTTAGTATTTACATCATACTTTAATCGATTCACCGGAGTGGTGGAGGGGATCCTACCAGCATTGACGTAAAGTGCTGATCATTCGGGCAGTGAGAATTGGGTAATGCAGGGAAGGTCTGTCGCCACTCACAACATAAAGCGGTCTATTAGATAAGTCCTTCCGTCGATGGACCTGTAGGAAGTGCGACCGAAAGTAGTCCGAAACCGTCTCGAAGTTATTAGGTCGTTCCCCGAAGCTCGTAATGCTATTCCGAGAGGAAATCAACACGAAGATGAGAAACGGACCATCATCATCGCAATACGCACTATTTTCGGACTCTGGTCCCCTGATCCAGCTTTTCCCTCAGTATGTCTATCTGTCCGCGCATGAGGACCGTCATGAGGACTGATAATGATTTAGAACACTAGAGTGAGAACCGTTTCTCACCTTATTCAGCAGAAGCACTAGATGCGCGTCCTTCAGAAGTTTGTTTGAGCAGATGGCCGTCCAGAGCTGCAGCGAGTCATCGATCCTGTTGGTTTTAGGATCTTCTTCTAAGTACTACAGGCAAAAGACGACCGTTGTGCGATCACCGGTGGGTGTAGGAAGGCGCGAGGTCGTATGTGAGTTGGGCACGATGTGGGTATTCACAAGATGGAAAGACATACTTGGTCAAATGCACTGATGGGTGCTGGAAAACGAGGTCTTAGCTTGTGCTCTACTGTGACGGGGAAAAGGTGGAAAGTTCAATGTACCTAAGAATATAATCGCCGTAGCTGAATCCATCAGTAAGTCTCAGCCTAGTTGGTACCTTTCAAGTTTACTCACCGTCGTCGAAGTAAGGCACCCAGGCATGTCGCTTCAAAGAAGACCAGATACCATAAGAGACACGTTGAATTGTGTTTAATATCATTGCTGCCCACCTGCCCTCGCTGCTCCGTAAAAAGAACGTGTGAGAGATGCAAATCAGTGAGAAAAGGTACGGATAAGCCCTCACCGCTCCGCCGACGTCGTACAGTTTCCAGTCGTATGTCCTTCCGGCCATGGCAATAGGAAAAGAATGCTCCATTACTCCAAGGGTTTGTAGCCGGACATGAAGGATATCGTCTAGAATAGTCGCCGGTGCCTGAGTTACAAGTGTTTCACTCCATGGAACCCACGAAACGCACCATTAGTGGGACTATACTCGGGTTCACCTATTCGTTGAATATTATCCAGGAAGCTTACAAAGTTCATTAGTTCAGGTCCCACTTGCCGCGATACAGATGAAGAAACTCACAACGCAGCACAGTCGTCCAGGCGGATCGTTCGGCGCTGAATGTAATACCTAATCGTTTCGTGTGTCCAGAGGGTGTCTATGTCGTCCACGGCGAACGTCAGCGTGCGTGCGACGAGCAGCGTCACCTCGCGCGTCCGGTTCGGCGCCTCGGGTTTCTTCGAGTCGGGGCCTATCGTCCATGTGGGTGCCACTAACGCTTGCCAGCCGGAGCGAACGTAGGCCCCCGTTCTCCCACCAGATAGCGTGATCCCGCCGCTGAGTTCCGAGGCAAGGGTGCTCTCCAATGCCAGCAGAGGCAGGAGTCGGACTCGTATGGAATTGAGCTCCTGCTGGACCTCGGGCAAGGAGAGAGGTTCGTTGTGGCTTTGCAGTGAGGATTCGTGATCGACTTCAGCAAATATCATGCGAACGGCCTTGATGATGTTGAAATAAACCACGGGCACCCAAGAGAGACGCTCAACGTCAAGGGACCGCGACGCGTAGAACAACTGGAACTGCTTTTGCAGCGTAGATTTTCCTGTGCATCTCGCATGAGTAATGTACGGTGCATGCCCGTGGGTTTACACTCACCGGACTCCGCTTGCCCGAGGAGCATGACTGCTGCGGATGAGCATCTTGGTATTTCGTCATGGAAATGATTATTGACCTTTCACTTCCCGCTTTCGAGCCTCCTTCTGACGCGACAGATCCTTCTGTTTGACGTCTCAGTACTTATACACAATCTGGCGCAGCTACGCAATGCTTACTTACCTTGATTTCTTCGTCAATCCTCCCGCTGACCTTGGCCGCATCTTCCACAGACCTCCTCGCCACTGACTCGGAAGCAGATTTGCGATGACCGCGAGCTGGTGCTGACTGTGGTCGTTTGTGGGAGAGAGTTGCCATGGGGGTCGCAATCGTGGCTGGGCAATTAAGAGGAGTGTGCTCTGTGGCGAGCCGATCGCGGCCTCTGGTGAAAGTCGGTGGGGTGAATGATGGTTCACCGAGTGACGCTTATGAAGGAGACAGGCCGTACGTCAGGATACGCAAAATCTGCCCTTCCCTTTCCCATTCGGGTGCGTTTTGGCTGTGCCTGTCAAGTCAGAAGACCGAAAGCGTATCAAAATCTACTTCTACTCTCGTGTCGCAGGCTTCTGCAGATCTAGGGACAATGGCCTACCTCTAAACGGGAGATAACCGGCAGCATACTCCAGATTCGCGGAGGTAGTTGTTGCCCGCCGATACGGTGTTGTCATTGTCGCGCACATCGAGGCCCACGTCGATGACGAGGAGGTGAGAAACTTTTTTTCGTAGGCTGGCGTAGAAGTGGTGCAATGATTGATCCTAGAACCTGGTACCCTCGGGCGATCAGCTAGCTATTTATAACAGAGATCTTTACTGACCAGAGAAGCCTTTTCTCCAAAATCCATTGACGACTAGCGTGAGAGGCTTAGATGTAGCTTTGTGATTTCTCAAAAACGAGGCAGAGTTGATCACTTGTTGGCAGGCGCCATGCGATTGCCATCTGGCACAACAGTTGAGGCCGTCTGGCTGAACGAGCTTTCCCTCCTCCGGCTCACCTGGATCAGTGCATGAACAGCACGTCGTTCTCGGGCACGCCAGGAACCATGACAACGTGTGGATGGATTGAACGCGTCTTAAGCAGTAGCAGCGGCGTGGAGGTGGGTGTCGAAACCTGAATGCAGACTGCGGTGCTCCGGACAGATTGGCTCCAGAGTAGTGAATGAAATCTGGACAACCAGCTGGTTAAAATCTCGGACAAGAGAAATTTTCGGAGTATATGCGTCACATTACATGCTGACCGTTGTAGCGAGGCCAGCTGCCAATCGGAAGGCATACGTATACGGCTTGCGGCTCCGGGACAGGCTCGAGACTGTCGCCAAAAGTTCAGATAAAGTGTAAGGAACTGTATGATGGAAAACATATCAGTGAGTTGCAGACGGAGTAGGAGGGGGTTATCATTTGTTTAGCCAGACCTTCAGGAACGAAACAACGTCGGTTTCCTCCCATCAATGGAACTATCGCCAACGACGACATCGCTTTTCACGACGTATGTGCACATGCACCTACATAGTCGGGTCGGGAGAGTAAAAGCGGGGAGTAGGTCAAAATGGTTAGAAGAGAAGGCAGGAAAACATGGCGCGTCAACGCGTCGTGATACACAGACTCGTGACTCTTTCCATATATGGAATACTTACATACTCATTGAAATTCCCACTCGCCTGGCAAACGCCGGGCCGGCTGGACTTTTCACGACGACTGCCCCAGGTTCGCTATGGAATACTCATGTTTAATTGGAAGGCCTTGCGTTTAGTACTCCTACATATTTCCTATGCCATGTTGCATCCCCTGCTGAGTGCCATGACATTGACAATCCACAATGCATACTTCGAGTAGTTTTTTGAAAACAACCTTTAGCTCCTGCACGCCCGATAGACTCCCGCTAGATTGGTAAAGTGAAGGGCGCGGATCCTTATATACAAAGACGCGTTCTCTTAAGGCTAGCACAAAAAGCTACATCCCATGAACAACCGGACTGGGGGGAACAGCTGCGTTCACAGAGAGCAGCATCTATTCGCTATCGTGAGGAAAGTCAAGCAGCCGAGAGCCTGGCGATTCAATGTTGGAATATATTCGTTAGGGGAATGTTTGCGGATGAGACACTATCGAAGGGGAGGCGCGGATGTTCGAATTCGCAAAAGACAGCAGCAGAAAGCATCGTGTCAGGAAGGATTCCCGGGAAACGAGGACCAGTCAGAGACAATTCCAAGCAGCCGCCTAGAATAACGAGGTAAAAATCAAGGTTGTTCGTGATCCGAATCAAGGTCTTCAACGCCGATAGGGGAGGCGTATTTCTGTATGTTCGCATCCGTAGTCCTATCCCAGTTCGTGCCTTCAATCTGACAGGCCTTCCACGATGGAGAGGCCCACGTCGCCTCGAGAATTTGAGCGACGACGTCTTCGTTTAGGGTTAGAGTGCATCTAATTTGACGTGAAGGTCAGACTTCGCCGCGTCAGCGAAAAGGGGTTCCAAAAAATCCATTGTACATGTATTCCTGCTTTGCACAAACCCATGATGCATAATATCTTGGAGCAGATGAGAATATCTAATCACCACAATATTATATTTAGCAAATACTGGCTCGGGTTTCGCGGCGCCTCAGGTTGCTCTCAACGGTCATCTGCCTCTTCCGCGTACCTCACCGTAGATATACTGCGGCTATGTCAGTTAAGGTACGTCCACAACAGACTCCCGGATTTTCAGCACTGATCCTCCATGACCAGCATGGCCAGTATAGCCAGTACAAGGTGGTTGTCGCCGGCGAAGCAGGTCTCTATCGGCGCGTTTGCGACGCATGATGTTACTTAGCCGTACATTCAGGCGTCGGGAAAACCACTTTGATCGTTCGTTTTGTGACGGGCCAATTTGTCGAAGAGTATGACCCTACGCTCGAAGGTGCATCATTAATTGGTCGTGCGCCTCGCAAACAGCGTGTCTTCATCCTTTCTGTAGATGGATATCGTAAGCAATGTGTCGTTGATGATGAACTCGTTCTCCTCGATATTTTTCGGGCCATTCACCATTCGGAGGATGTAGGAGACAACGAGTGGGTGTTTCTAGTTAACATCCGTCCTCATTTTACGCCCTTCTTCTCGATTATTCACTCACATTCCTCTTTTCAGGGCTTTGTTGGAGTACGAGATCCGCAACGCAGACGGGGTCCTTCTCGTCTATTCCATTAAATCGCAATCCTGCTTCACAGGTATTGATATCCTCCGGAAGAGATTCTTACGCATAAAGAACATAACTTCCTTTCCGCTCGTCCTCGTGGGCAATAAGTGTGATAGTAGTTCACCAGGCGAGAGAGAAGTCAGCCCAGAGGGTATGTCATTACATTTACATCGACCGTCTTGCTCAATTTCCTTTCTATTCATGCTCACGCCTGTTGTCTCTTTTCAGAGGGTGTAGACGTAGCAAGGCAGTTTCGCTGCCCATTCTTCGAAACTTCGGCGAAGGATGGGACCAACGTGGACGAGGCCTTTTTTGAACTCGTGCGGGAAATACGGAAGTCCAACAAGGTTTTTAGTGGTCGGCGCTCTCTAGACATTCAATTTCTGATCTTTCCATCCATCAGCGACAAACTGCACTCATAAGCGCCCGTAATAAAAGCCCAAAAGAGGATGCACCTGGCTGCTTTTCTCGCTGTGTTGTCCTCTGAATCAGTGTCCTAGTTGTCTCTTGTTTTATCCGTGTCATAGCTACATGGTTTGTCCCTCAAATTCGATATCTCGCTTGCAATAGAACTATAAAGTAAGCTGCAAGTCAACTGGCCCAGCGTGGTGCTCAGACGAGGCAGCGAGGCAGTCCGAAGAATGTGTCCCGTCGATCTATTCTAGTGCGGCAGGCAGTGGTCGTCGACAAGGCGGATGCATCTCGCTCTTCAGACGCGCGTACTATTATAATTTGTGGCAAGACAGAACATCAGACGATAACGCAGCGAGCACAGCAGCCAGAGGTATCCTCGTACTGGTCTTGCTCTAATTCCTCCTAGAAGTCAGGTCAGAATTCGAGATTCAACGCCTTAGAATACTGCGAACCCTGTTGCATTTCCAGATTTCCCGTACAATCTGGCTGAAAGCTTCCTCGACGTTGATCCCTTCTTTTGCCGATGTCTCGATGTAGGGACATCCAAGCTGCCTTGCCAGGGTTACACCCTCTGAGAAAAATCACGCTGGACGGTCAGCAGGGGGATTCATGAACGACACAAGATCAGAGGCGACAAACCGTCCGTGCTCATTTGTCGATTGTCCGCTGGCAAATCGCACTTATGACCTACGAGTACAACAGGTGGAGATGTCGTGTCCTTGACGCGCAGTATTCTCTGGTGGAGGGAATTGATTTTGTCGAAGGAGGATCGCGAACCTACGGAAAAGAGGAGGAGGAAACCCTCTGCATTGAGGATTTCGCGGTCTGTCAACCCCCTGGGTCAAAGGCGCACATCAGTTCTGAGAACGAGGACGTCGTGTGTCTGAAGGGGCCGAGACTGAAAGACTTGGGAATACACACAAAATCCCACCCCCGTCTCCGTCTGGGCTGTCATAAATGCTGAGCAACACGTCCTTCTTATCTATAACACATTTCTTGCGATAAATGTCTAGAGAAACGGCGATCACCTTCAAGGGCTCTGCAGCAAATCTCTCGTTCAAAGCTCGACGTACCTTCAATCACTGGATCCCATAACTCAATGAAACGCTCCTCAGTGAGCCGAAGAGTCAAACCGCTCTTCCCGACGGCTGATTGTGTGGATCAGGAATAAATTCGCGGTGAGAATGCGCTGAGAAAGACCTACATATTTCGCCAGCAACAAGCAGCTTGTACTCTCTCAAGTCGTTCTGATCCTGCTAGTTCACCAGGACGATGGAGATAGATCTGCAACGCGTAAACATACTTTTTCAGGCATTGTGGCACGTTGGAATAATAAAAGTACGGTAGGGAATGTAAAAGGTGGAAGGTTATGACCATTAGTAGGAGGCAAAGATGGTTGTCAGCGGTAAAGTTATAAATAATTGTACCTTACGAATCCGATCCCACAGTCGAGGATTGAGAAACGCTAATCACGAGGATTACTCTTACCCTTAAACACTACTTACTCGTCGAGAGTCCTATTGCGTTGAACAACAAGTTTTCGCCATGTGTATTATATCTCCGGCCACATGTCGGATGATTCAACTTCAAGAGTAGGATCCCATACCTCAACGAACCGAATGATCAAAGCACTCTCACCGACGCCTAATCGTGTGCTTCAGCAGGAACATTGCGACGAGAACGCTCTCAGAGACTTATTTCTCCCGTAACCCGCAGCTTGTACTCTCTCAAGTTGATCTCTGCCTGGGGTTAGTCAATCATGAATCAGATTCATGAGGAGAGTAGGCATTTAAGGCGTAAGAATGCCTTCTCATCCATCGTCTTCAATGGGAAATACAAAGCAGAAGGAAGAAGGGGGAAAGGATATACCCGCGGGCGAAGATGATTGTCACCGATAAACCCGTGCACTGCGGCAGACACCAAACACGCCCAATCATCCCCCTCCACCTATCTCTCCAGGTTCCTGGGATCGGGGGCATTATCTCAGTCCTTACCAAAGGGTATATTGGGGGTTTTACTGACGGGCCTTGAGTACTTAAGCGCCGAATAAGCGCCGGGTGACGGTAGAAAGACGTCCCATGGGTCTTCACATCATGGACTGAGGTTCAACATCCTCGGGGCATGTTCTCTTAATTCAAATGAAAATAAATTTAAAGATAAGGCGCATCTTTTACGGGTTGCCCCTCACTGCATCCATCGCCATCCCTTACCATAAACGGCACAGCTTAAAGAACTTCTCCCGGGGGTTGAGAACCATTGCGGATCGTTTATACGGGAAGTCGATTATCTGCGCAGCAGATCAGTAAGATTCTCAAAGAGATTAGACAAACAGGTTTAATTACCGTTTGGATATGGAAGCCCGAGTTCAGGGCTACCTTTATGATGGCGGTGTTCTCTTGGTCAGGTTCACCGAGAACACGGTCGGTTCGTGGATCGGCGAGGAAGATGTAATGAACGAGCGAGCGGATCCAGATTTCCGCTATTAGGGATTTAAGGAATAAGATGGGCGGGTCATTTATCTAGCCGAGCGAAGGAAGATAAAAATACAGAAGCACTCACATCGACCACCGCCCAAGAACTTGCTCTCCCCCACCAGGACGTGGATCCCCCTCTCCCAGTCGCCCGGAACGACGTCGACAGGATAGTGCTGCGCCGTGTGGTCTTCTTTCGTGTACACGATCTCGATGTAGCCCATGAGCTCGCCATCCCAGCTCAGCATGCACGGCCATGCGTGCGGGTCGGCGAGCAATCCCTCGACATACTCGCGATGGGTCTCGAGGCTGCCACGCTCGCCCCAGGCAGTGTTCACGCGCTCGTCGTTGTGCCACCGATGGAACGCCGCCATGTGCCGCGAAAGCCCACCTCCGAGTATGGCGCTCCCGTCGTGCACACCCTCGAGGTCGAAATAAGCCATCTCCAGCATTTGGCCGACGGCGCCGCACCAGCGGCGGTACAACACTTCCCCTGGCTCAGGCTTCGCAGGGCGGAGAGGGTGCATGGCGATGACTTTTTCGGTGCGGGTGTAGGTCGTTACGCTTGGGAATGCGGGCTGCGGGTTGAGGAGCCAGCCGCGTCGGTGGTACCCTGTGGTGCCGGCGCCTTGCCAGAAGGTAGCACGCGAGAGGAAGAAAACATGCGGCGGCACTGGAGCCTTCTTCAAACGCAACTCTGACGTCGGGTAGGTGCGTGCGAGGCCGGTGGTGAAGAGGTAACTTTTGATCTCGTCTTCGTTCGGGAAGAGGGAGAAGACGATCGGGATGTGTTCTTGGTCGCGGTAGAGCGTGAAAAGGGCGTAGATCGCAACCCAAAAGTCGGGGATGGAGACGTCCTTTGAGCGTGGGTTGGCTGCCTGCTTCGGCGCTGTCACGGTGAACAGACTGTATTTTGGGATGTGGGATGTCGCTCCTTGGTAGCGCGTCCCGACGGAGGAGATGTCGAGAGCATATTGCTGCGTCGTGGAGATGGTGTAGGACAGAACATGGTTGCTATTGAGGAAGATATCGTTGGGATCCTCTTGAACCTGGGCCAGCGAGGCAGTGACTTTCCCCCCGTCCGGCAAAACTACGAGGAAATTCTCCCCGTCTTTTGAAGAAGCCGTCTGATTCGCAACGGCTTGGAGGCGACGCGTTGGAGCGCCAGGCAATTCCATCTCCAAGGCCTGCTTCTTCTTCTGCTGCGAAGTGAAAACTTTTAGTGCGATCTGCAACGGGAGTGGGGCTGAGGAAGAGGAGGGAGACATCGGACCAAGCGCGCAGGCTCGGTAATCTGATTAGATTTTCAAATACACATGCCAGAGATCTTCTTGATGAACCTTATCAGATAAATAGTGTGCTCGTCGCTTGGCGTAAGGCGTCAGACGCGACAATGCTCCTCCGTTTCTATGAAGAACGGTCCTCTACCACATGCAGTCGGCGATAGTCGGTGCTCCAGGCAGGAGTTGTTGGGGCTTGCAGGGTCTAGACATGGGCCTATTCTCCGTCGACAAATCGCTGGAGCTTCTTGATACTCCGATAGAGTTTCCGTGGAACTCTATAGGCTGCTGTAGCTCGCGGTTTTGCGCCGAAAAATTCGGCATGCGGGAATTGGTCGCGGCAAAGCCAGCCAGAACAAGAGCAACCGGGTAGTTATCCGGGTCCTTGGGGTGAAATCGAAGCCGCCAACGTGTCGGCTAAATTGACCTGAAGGAGGAGGACTGAAGGAATCAGTTACTCCAGAAGCTGTTCAGAAGTGTAATGAAACAACAAAAACCTGATGTTTACGACTCACGAATGCTGCATGGTGGTGGCACGTTCCAAGTTTCGAGATATGCCTCACTGGATCTTATTCCTCTCAGACGCTATTGCCAAACATACTTCCACGTGCTGAGGGTGGACGATAGGCACACCACATCTCCTACATCTGCCATTTGTTGTCACCAAGACGTATGGGAAGGTCTGCTAAATTACTTTACGGTATGTAAGACTGACTTTCATGATCCACACAGACAACATGCAGAATTTGATGGAAAATATCTTCCAAGGAAGACGACTCGGAGCAACGGAGAAACAAGGGAACTCGTTCTCTCATCTTCTGACCCCCAATGCACCTCCTTCACATGAAGAGGCGACTCGAATACGAGAATCCATCATTATTCTCCAGGAAAAAGTCTCGCTCCTAGAAGGTCAATTCGACGAGGAGTCCAACAAAACCAGAGCCAACTTGTCGAAGACAATCTCTGAGCACAGGGCGGTACTGTCCCCGATACGCACACTTCCTCCCGAAATCCTCGAAAAGATACTTCTTGAAAATCGGGACTATCCTTTCCCCCAGCGCCAGGTCCACTATCCTTGGGGTTTAAGTCATGTCTGTCGTTTCTGGCGAGGCGTCGTCGTATCTAGCGCCCATTTCTGGAATACCATCGCCCTCGACTTGAGTCTCAAGCCAAAGCGAATGCGCTCATTCGAATCGTGCATGGAAGTCGTCCTCGAGCGATCACAGAACGCAAGACTCTATGTTGCGATTTATGGCTCGCCCGACGACGACAACCCCTCCCATCTGCTCTCCACCCTAGCCAGCCATTCCGAGCGCTGGACACATTTATTTGTGATATCAAGACCCGAAACACTCGTGAAAATTTCGTCTATCAAAGGACGTCTCCCTCTTCTGTCACGTATGTGCATTAATTTCCTGCGCGTTCCTGAGACCCAAGGGGAGTACGATCTCGACATGTTCGCGGTAGCCCCGAAACTTCGACATGCACTGGTGGCGGGGTCCCTGTGGTTGCATTTGTCGCATTTGAACAATCTCCGCTTGCCTCTACCGTGGTCCCAGCTTAAGGCATACGAAGACCACATCGGCAATCGAGCCGACCAAGAGAGCCTCATCTACTCGCTCTCCCCCCGCATCGAGATACTCAGGCTGAGCCAGCATCGTCCTACCACCCGTGACGATGCGTTGCACTTTAACCACCTCCAAAAGCTCACAGTCACCTTTGCACACACTCCGAATACTCACGACCGCTTTTTTGAGAGGTTGTCACTCCCTTCGCTACGAGAAGCTTCTTTCAAAGGCCGAATTAGCAATTTTATCCCCAGGTTCACTGCTTTGATTAATCGCTCAACCACCTTTACACCTTGCCACCTGACCGTGTTGAGTTTCCGCGGGATCACATCATTTCAACCCGGTGAACTCACTTCTTTGCTCCTGCTCACACCCCGACTCCAGAAACTCGCTATACCTCTCCCACCCACTCATGACCTCCTCGAGCTCGCGAAAACCCGGCGCCCTGATAGCATGGTCCCTAAGCTCCGAGAGCTCCACATATCCGTCGACGACCTCCTGCCAGAAGATCGGCGAGATCCCATCCGCCAGCTCGCTTCCGCGCGGTGTGGTTTCATGCGCCAAAACACCACAGATTTCAAGCAGCACCGTGACGTCGCGAAGGACATACGACGCGTTGACTCGCTTGTTTTCTCATTCATTTCCGAAGTTGCTACCCGCCTGGGATATTCGGTCCTTCAGGAGGACTTTCCACAGGAAAGGCTCGATGAGAAGGTAGTGAAGACGATGACGGCGTGGAAGGTGCAGATTTGGGACTCCATTCCGTGGTTGAAAGGCAGCCCTGCGCCTCGAACGTCCTTCCTCGCTGGCCCGCGTTTAAAGAAGCTCGATCAGCTCTTTTCGACCATTGAAAGCTATGAAGTACCGTCGAGTGCCTATCTCCGGGTACGTGGCATTTCCTTGTTGTGCGTTCCTCGAGTACGTTTCGCTAACACAGATCAACAGGCGTCTTCAATGCATTTCCTGATGTACATTATCTGTCATCAAGCGAAGGACGGCGACATTCCAGGAGACGGGCGCTATCACTTCCGTACACGAGCTTCCATCATCCTCCAAAAATGGAAGCCACTTCTGCTGAAAGACCTTCCTCATTATCTGTGGAGAATCAAAGGCCGGACATTGATTTACACTCCGTGGCATGACGGTAAGTTTCTGGCCTGTTCAAGTATGAACGATATGGTTTGATTATCTCTTTCATCTATCCAGACATACGATCAAAGGCAGCAGGGATGGAACTGATATACGGAGGCGTGAGTAAGAGCTCGATGTTTTGGTGAAGGCCTCAGATACAAAATTCTTGGAGGACGGGACGACTTGTGTATCAAGGGAGACACCGCATACTGGTCTGCTAAATACAGCCTGTGGACCCTATTCTATATTTTTACTGCCTTGGTAGAACCAAAGGACAAGGAAGGAAGAGCCCCTATCCCGGTCTAAAAACGCGATCACGTGCATGTTGAATTTGACACCAGACGGTCCGGGTGTGGATAGCATTTCACCCTCAACTTGACGGTCAAGAACCCTTCCAGGGGTCCTCCGTGCCTCAGGATGCTCAGCTCTAGGCCAATACAACTCAACACGGATGCGACATACTTCCCGACCAAAACGCCAGGTCGCACAACCAAGAACCGCGCGGAAAATGCACATGCTGGCATTGGTGTGCCACCAACGATTGGGAAGGGCAAGAACGTGCCCAAGACCCCCTTTCAATCGTCGTCTGTCCGTGAGTAGTTGAAATTGCTGTTAATGTACAAAAGATTGACGTCATTTCTCCAGAGTCGCGTCTGAAGGACGGGAAGATCGTCTTGAACACTGTATCTCGGCCTTTGGGCGACAAGACACCTCTTCCGAACCGCCTCGCGACCACGCTCTTCCAAACGCCGTTGCCACAAAAGAGCAAGTTGTCCCAAGGATTTGTAGTAGGGGGAGGAGGAGGAGAAGGAGAGCAGAATGACGACGGGGAGGGGAACACGCCAGAGTCCGGCCAACGACCAAGCTCAATGCGCAAGCACATCAAGCATCCCCGCCTTTCGGGAAAGAACTTCCAAACGCCTATGAGCAAGGGCAATCACTGGGAAATTAGCGACGACGAGGGCATTGTTCTCGATACCCAGCCTACTCAGGAGACGATCGTGGAGGATGAGGACGATTTCGACGAAGTGGAGTATGGCCCGCCGAACACTCTAGGTGAGTGGCAACGACTCTTGTTTGCAGAGTCCCTTTGCTCAAGCTTCGCATTAATAGACCTTCCGTATCAACCCCCGTTCGACTTCGAACTCCCAGACTACAAAGAGGTTGGGAAAGCACTGCGGCAGCTCGCCTTCTCTGTTCCATATGATGACATCCCTTCCTTCCCTGAGCCCGAATTCCCTGTGTCAGAGCTGGAGGCCCAGACATGGGATATGCTTCCTCTTCCTGCCCTCGGTGGGTCTTCTCAGTGTCTCTCACCTTGTTCTTCTCTGACGCCACCTGAAGCATCCGACGATCCATTCGACTTAGCCCGGCTGGAAGCAGCAAATGCTTCGACAGCCAACACGCCCGCTGTAGCAGCACAGACCTCTCGTAGGTTCGCCCCGGCGAAAATTCCAAATGCCACTGTTACGAAGGCTCGTCCTCAGTCGTCTCTTGCGAGGCTCGGCACAGCGACCAAACCTTCACTTAGCCGCCCTGACAGTCGCGCCGCTCCACCTGCCCTGCGCGCAGCGCGGCCTGTGACCACGACTGCGAAGCCTATGTCCACGACTACGAAGGCTCCTGTCGGGAAAATCCCTCCTCGAGCGACTCCTGCTAGGTCAACCTCTACTACTGCCACCGACACTAGCAAACTCCGCTCAGGTTCTATCGCAAAGAAACCTCTCGCACCTGTGGCCTCATCAAAGGTTGCCCCTCGATTGGCTGTTCGACCGCATACGGCGTTGGCTGTGAGTACACGGGGTGTGAAGCCTGCGCCAAAAGGACCTCTGAGGGCGAAACCAGCTAATGTGAGGAATGAGGTCAGTGATGATGCCGGCATTATCATCAAGCCCATTGTGGAGGAGCAAGAGGATTTCTTGTTCGACGTCTAGGCTGATCCTTCATTGGCTCGTGTTGTCACGAATTTACGAGTATTACAGGTAGGATAATGCGAGTTCAATCAGAAATGTATTCCGATCGTTTGTAAAGTGTATTTTGATCAATTAATCTCTGCATGCAGAACCTCTACCAAGAAGGTTCATGTATCTCTCGGAGGAAGAAGACTTGAATATTATACTGCGCGTTCAAGTTCATCGCCGGACGGCTCAATCAGATTTCTTCTCCAAGCAGGGTCAGCAAAAGAAGTAAATGGCGACCATAACGATACAAACACGCACACAAGCTACGAGAACCTGATCACGGAGACCATAAGCATGAACAGCAGCACCACCACGAGGATGATCCCCGTCACGAGCCACGTCGTCGAGCCGCTCTTCGAGCTGTGACTCTTCAGCTTCGTCCGCTGGCTCTGCATCGCATCGTAGTTGCTCCCTAGCTTCTCCTGTGCAGCATCCACCACCGCCTTGTCGTTTGCAAGCGACGTCGAGAAGTGGATCGCATTCCGCTTGAGCTGCTGCGCCATGAGTTCCAGCTGCGAGGATAGCTCCTCCTGGATCGCCATCGACGTCGCCCCGCCTCCACCGCCGCCTGTCACCTTGCGCGCGGTGGGTGTTGGGCCTAAGCCATGAGAGAAAGCGGAGGCAGAGGCTGCTTCGGCGGCGCTCAGAGGTAGTAGGGAGGGGAGGGCGGCGGTGATGAGGCTTGGTGATATCCCTTCTGGGTCCGGAGGGGAGATGGTCAGGCCTACGGTTGAAACGGACGGTTCTGCTGGTAGGGATTGCGTTCTTGGAGAAGACGGTCGATCTGCGGGTGCAATTCCCTTCTCTTCCTGCGGTTCTGGTATTGGAAGGCTCGCGAGAAGAGATGTCGGTTGGGGTGGGGAGGGTTTGCATGCCTGAGGAAGCACGTTAGACGTCGAAATGAACGGCAAACACAACACACCTTCTGCACCTCTTTCAGAAAAGTGTCTATGCGGTCCAATCTGATCTTCGTATCGTTCAACTTCTTTATGTGATTTCTGCAACACGGAATGAGCGTTGTATTCTGCTTGGGCATGAGGGAACTTACGGCGACGGGTCAAGGTCGTCGACTTCGATGTTCTTGATCAGCTTTCGCGCATATTTCACTTTCTACAACACAACAAGTCGGTAAACGTTGGAAAATATCAAAGAGCAACCACTCGCCTGCAAAGTCTTCTGGCTCTTTAGCCAGACATCCAGCTCTGTCTGCATCGCGTTTGGTCTCCATTCTTGTAGATCGGCTACCGACTTCTCCAGTCGTCGTAGTAGGCGGACCAGATTGACCTCGTCATGCTGGGGTTCACGTCCGTATTCCATTGCACTTGCGTCGTGGGAGGTCGTGGTGGTGTAGTCGTCGTGGTTATTGGAGAGTAATCGGTCCGGCTGCCGCGAGACTCGGCACTTGAATTATCCAAAGTCCGATACTCGGTCTTACTCGAACGCCTCTACCCACGTTTCCACTTCCTCTACAACCAAGGAGCCTACCCCCTGGATAGGACCTGGTAGAGCGAGATGTATCCGCTTTATCGACGACCACTGCATGCCGCCTTAGAATGGATCGACGGGACACATTCCTCGGACGCCCTCGCGGCTCAATTATCGAGCGTTGCCATATAATCCCGGTCTCAAAGGCCGCAAGTGTAAGTCTAGAAAAAGTTTAAGACTCCTGGTGATTAGAATAAAGCATAGTGGCGCGACCTCAAGAGACGACGTTGGCTGCCGTCGTACGCCAAAGAGCGTCCCGAACATGAAACGCGCGACGGCCTACTCATGTGCGACAGCTACTATGGCTTTTTCGATTCCACTGATTTCTTTATCCACTTTCTCCCTGATGTGAGTTAATTCGTTTTCTCTAGGACCAACCGCTCACCGGAATGGAATCAGATTCGCAGGTTTATATTCGTTAATTACTCCGAGAACAAATATCTTCAGGAAAAGCTGTCGCCCTTGACCCCGATGACCACTACGCGCCATTCCAAGTTCTGTTTATCATCCACGAAACGCGCGTCCGTGGATTCCACCCCTTCAAACCAACCATCCCAACCATTCCCGATGTTATCTCTTGGCAAGACTGGATTCTGTCAGACGGCGTATACGACAGCGTATCAGGCTCTTTCAAGCGTGACCGTCCGCCCAATAATGATGTCGACGATGTGCAAACACTGCCGCAGCTTCAACCTACGGCCCCGTTGACTGGGAACGCAGGCGGCGAGTCATCCCGTGGACGCACCCTAGCTCTAAACGAAGACGTGGTCGCTCAAATTTTGGAGGCGACGAGGGTCTTTCCATCGTGGAAGGCCTGTCAGATGGAGGGAACGAGCTGGGATAGGACTGCGGAAGAGAACATACAGAAATACGTCTCCTCTATCGGCGTCGAAGACGCTGACTTCGGATCACGAACAGCCTTGATTTTTACCTCGTAATTCTAAGCGGCTACTCGGGATTGGGACCTTTGTTCTCGATCTGAGGAGTGGGTAGTCCTAGTTTCCTGGGAGTCCTTGCCGATATTCTTCTCCGTTGTTGAATTTTGAGGTGCGTAAGTATAATGGTCCATGATGGCGGCAACGAACTCGGACCTCTGCATCCCCTTTGACACTCTCTTGTGAGGTGTTAACGTTTGGGCACTGAATCGCGCTCTCGGCTGCTTGACTTTCCTGACTACAGTGACCAGACGCCAGTCTCTGAGAATGTGGCTGTTGTCTTTGGAAATATTTCTTCTGCTGCCACCCTCTCGCTCGGTCATTCAACGATTTTTTCCGATTATGTATACGACCACAATTTCGACCTGTCAACCGCTTTTCATGATTGTCCGTTTAGGGTGTCCATAAAGTCTTGATCTTCTTTGACTTCCCCTCCCTCAATGTACAACCCTCCATCCAACGCCAACTTCAATCTCTCCCTAGTCATGATTACGCCACTTCTCATAAACTGCCCAATCACACCTTCGTCAATACTTTGCTTTTCAGTGCACTGCATGCCGTTGTCGTATGCTACGTAGAAATCGCATCGAAGGTGCTGCAACTGTCCGCCTTGTATGCTGGCGAACACGCAAGTTTCGTCCTTGACACTTTGCTGATCGAGGACAATGAAGCAGTATGGCATGCACGACTTCGGAAGTCTCCTCTTGTTGGTAATGTTGAGAATGAACCAATCGCCGACCTCTTCGACGGTCTTTCCAAGGAAAGGGGACTGAAAGGTCTTCATGGGCGGGACGGAAGGTTTCACGTTGGCGATCTCGCTGGATGTGAGGATGAGAGCACAGTTTTCGGCCTTCTCGTCAGCGCAGAAAGAATACTCTCTCTTCAAATGCTCTACGGTGCGTCTGAGGAATGCGTTCAAGATCTGGATGTCATGAGTTTCGAACGCGCAAGCGTGGCTGCTATCGACTCACAAAAGCGGGGATATCCGCGGTGCAGAAGACCACGCACAGCGACATGGTGGATGAAAGATGGGTGACAAAACGCAAAGATTGGGGAGCAGGAGGATTTTATGTCGAATGTCCATCTTTTGTGGGCGCCTGTCAATATCCGCCAAGCTGGTATCAATAATCAATTAATCACGTCCATTCCCGGCAGCATCAGGCTTAAGTCTCGAGGTCTCGTGCCTCTCATTGCCAAATCTGTCCCTCCCGTCATGACTAAGTTCTATGCCCCGCCTTGGATCTCGAGGCTCGAAAGCCAACGAAATTTCTACATTGAATATTTCTCCATGAGGTCTCTAAACTCCTGATCGACCTTTACCTCCCCGCCTTCGATATACAGCCCATCGTCCAACGCCAGTTTCTTGAGCTCCCTGGTCATAACCATTCCACTTCTCAGAAAGAACCCTATGTAGTCCTCTTCGATAGACTGTTTCTCCGTGCATTGAATCGCGACGTGATAGCCGACATAAAAATCACATCGAATCGATTTGAACGGCGCGTCCTCTACGTCCGTGGTGACAAAGAGGCAGGTTTCATCCTGGATGCTTCGCTCGTCGAGTATGACGAAGCAGTAGGGCATATAGCTGATGTCAAACTCTTCGTCCTGAGTAATGTTGATGTCGAACCAGTCTCTGACCTCTTCGACAGTCTTTCCGAGGAACGGAGACTTGAATGACTGGACGGGGAGGGGAGCACCTTCATCGGGGATGTCGTCGGTTGATGTGATGATTACAAAATGGTCTTCGACCCTCGTGTCATGGAAGAATGGATATTCTGCTCTAAGAAACTGTTCGCTACGCTCCACGAACGCGTTGAGAACCTAAAACAAAGCGGATAAAGTTGGTAATCACTATGGGTTGGGGATCATTAATCCGTTGGAAGGTCGTACATGACTGGGTATGTCAGCGATGCAGAAGACAGCACAGAGTGACATAGGGCAGTTGGCAGTACGTCGTTGGAATGCAAGCTCTATCTCCTGGTTTTTGACCGTGGGTCCATAACGCCTCGAGGATTCAGGCTCGCAAGGACCCACATTCCAAGCATGCTGGCATCCACAAAGCGAAAAAAATGGTTCGAGTCAGAGGGAAATTCCTAGTGACGTACGAAAGGATATGCACAAAGAGAACAGCACTATTCGTCGCGATCTTGAAAAATATGCGTTCCGTTATCGAGGAACGCCTTCCAGTCCTCGTCCTCCCTGAACTCTCCACCCTCGATGTACAACCCACCGTGCATAGCCATGTGTTATCCAGGGCCAACAGCAGCAAGTGGTACAGCAGCACATCTAGGACGAATATGGGCCCACCATCGATGTCTATCGTTATGGTTTGTGTGGGGCGCCGCTTGAGAGCGCCTACAGTCCGTCCAACAGACTCCTCAATGATCTATGTATAGTTTTGGGAAAGCGTTGTTTCGTTCGGGATGTAGGCCTGCGGGCGCTCTAGTATCATCAGTTTTGAAATCCCGCTGGAAGAGATTATCACAATATCAGCCGCCGACACTAGATGCGCGGTACAGCCTGGCAGGGGTTCGTTCTCAGTCTTCAAGGCGATTTAAATCGTCAAAATTTCAGAACCAAAGAATGCATAAAAAAGGCAAAAGATATGAGTAGAAGCAGTTAGAAAATAAGTCTTCAATCCTCCATAAATTCCTTCCAGTCCTCGTCTACCAGCACCTCTCCACCTTCAATATACAGCCCGCCATGCATAGACATATGTAAACCGTGCCAGGTCATGACCCGTCCGCTTCTCATAAAGCGCCCCATGATGCCATGTTCAATATTCTCCTTGACGGAACATTGCATTGCGTTGTCGTATGGGACATAGAAATCGCATCGAATGGATTGAGGCGAGCCGTTTTGAGTGGAAACAAATAGACACGTTTGATCTTGCATGCTACGCTCGTCGAGCACCAAGAAAGATTCCACAAAAAAATCCCCACCACAAGGGTCCTGCTGCGTGATATTGAGGTCAAACCACTGCGGTGCATACGTCCGCTTCAATTGCCACTTTGCCCCCACCTTTCCTTCCACCCGGCGCCTCTCGTTGACATACGCGGAGACCCAGCCCTCGGCCCGATGCGAACTTTTCCGCTCAGGTCCCTATGCTGGCATATCGAGGGTTCCCGACCCAGAAAGCCGGGCGACCGGGTTCGGATGAGCCACTCCCAACATGCTCGACAGTCCCCCTCCTCGCAACCCATCAAGCCACGGTTTTCCACATCTTCCTCCGTCGACGTCCAGTAGGTCTTTTTTGTCACGACTTTTCTCCGTGCTGACGTATCGGGATAGGGAAGGAGGAATCTGCTTAGTGAAACTAGGAGTTGTATGAGAAGAATCCGGAGGCGAACCAAAGTTGCCGCGCCAGTGGTTCAGTTGCGTCCAAATTCAGCTTGGCTTCCTTTAGATCCTTCCCAACCGACCGAGGAACGAGGCTCCCTGCGAGGATTGCAGCACGGAGCTTCGCTCTCGCACCTGGACTAGCGACGGTCCCCTAAAGTGAAGAAGCCAGAGGCTACGGAACAACAAAGAGCGAAACGCAGAAGATGTTATGGAGGACAGAAAAAGTTAGGATTCTGCTCAGAACCAATTTCTCCAAAACACACCAGCGTGCAGCACTTCCTTCTCCTGGCCACGTGTGCAAGCCAAATGGAGAACGTCGGTGAAACGGGCGTCCATACTGGCGCCCCACCACCGCTACCCAACGCCACATTTGTTTGTGCGCGTTCCTCGTCCGAAAAACGACGCGTTTACTGAAAATTGCACCAGTTCGGCAGGGAACTTTCAGGTTGAAGGCCTTCCAGGTTGTTGCGCTATCAGAGGCGCCAGCCACCGTCGTGTGGGATGGAGCCCCCTCGTCCGCATATGCTCTCCATTCTGGACACAAAAGTCGTCTACGTGCGCACGGAAAGAAGCCCGCTTCTGTACGCAGCAGATTCATCGTCAGTAAAAGCGCATGATACCACCGGCCACGGTAAAAGCCAAAACAGTCGAGACGCGCAGTAATCAACGCGGGTTTGCACTCCGCCGTCCCAGCCGGACCAGGAAACAGACATTGAGTTCGCGAAGCAAGGATGAGGAGTGGGTTGGGATTAGTCTAATCATGAAGAGATCAAATGGTCTATGCTACGCTGCTTATATTATGTAAGGAATGAAGTTTGTGTTTGATGACGACTATATGCACCGCAAATATGCGTACACTGGAATCGTGCACAATATACGTAGACCAATTACTCGCAGAAGACATCGCAATTTCCTCAGGAACGGCGGCTCTTTTGCAGGTGGCATAGTAATATCATCGGATCGATGATCTTAAGAGGTGTAGTGCAAGTCAGACCTAACGTTTAACAGCCCATCTTCTCATCACCAGTTTTTTCTGAGTTGATGGGTTTATCATGGGAACACACCAGCGAGCTGTTTTGTAGCCTTCGTCCGCTATCGTGTCCATGACCTTAGTAAGATCTGGCGAAGTATTGCTTTATGAGGCACAAATGGGTTAAAAGGCCACTCCAAAAGTATGAGAAGAGGCATTGCGGGACTATGTTGGCCCTTCGGGAGACAGCGGCAGAAGAGCAGATGATAATACGCATGGACGGCGGTTTCCCGGAGAGTTGAGGGAGGAGGATCCCAGCTGAGTTACCGCACTTCCTTGTTAAAAAAAAAAAAAACTCAATGGAGGCCTTAAATCTCCTCAAACCTATTGACGAGAGGATCGTTTCTAACGACACAGAGATAGCGGCATGGCCGGCTCCGATGAAAGATACACCTACTGGTTCCCTTTACCCTGGAGCGGATAGTGCGCAATTCTTGAAGGCTTGTCCCCCCATCGGAATGGAAAAACTTGAAGCGGACAGAATTGTGAGCAATGTTACTCCGACCTTTACTTATGAGCCACGAGATTCGGGGGAACCAGATTCAGATCAGGAAGACTTGAATATTCGAGGCAGCGCCTGACAGGAAGCATTCCACAACAGTCAACGGGTGCGAAGGTACCAAAGTCTATTCAGATTTGCCGATGGATGAGAGTGCATGGAAGGGGAAGAGAATATATCCGAGTTACCGCCACGCTGCCTGTAAGGAGAGAGGCTCACAGCGGTTTTGTCCACAACTGAACGGACGCAAATTGGGTGCATGATGCTACCAAGATACTGATAAGCCGAAAGATTAAATTAATTAGGACGGTGTGAGTAGGAAGGAAATCGGATGCAAAAGTTTGGGCCACCGTGCGCCAAGACCCCGACGGTGTTGGACCGTCGTCTGAGATGGTCGACGTCCATCGTCCTGACGGCGCCAACGAAAATCGATGCGCGCCGACTAATGCCGTCGATGAGATATGGGAGACCTGGGACCATTTGAGAAGACCTGAATTGGAAGTCTTTGATTATTTATGGAAGGAAGTTCTCATGCAATTGATGGTTCGCTTACCATTCTCCGCGAGTCTCTTGCTCAATGCTGCGCCTAGTGATATTCCTTTAATCATGCTCATTTGTACTGTGCTTTCTTAAATCGGAACGGAGCCTGTTTGATGTACGTCCCTGCACGCCTTTGCACGACTCGGAACCGCAGTGCGCAATTGCAATGACCATCAGCGTAAGATATTCGTAAACTGACACGTATGATTCAGGGATCTCGTCCGTCCGCGATTCGCTGTTGAGTGATTTACATCACTCCAACGATACAGCATCAGATAAGCACACGACAAGATACCACTATGACGCCAATAATCCAACGCTCATCGTCGCTTCTTCCCAAAAAATCAAAGTGACAGTCACATCCTCGGTTTGGACTACAGGGGAAGACTACACCTCTATATCTCCTCAAAGTTGGGAATCAGTCACGACAATTTTTACCATTAGGCGTCCATGTCGAGACCGTCCGATGTCGCC